>JAUUDZ010409383.1:0-15295 GCA_032361705.1 Panulirus versicolor | reverse complement strand
ATACATGGGTATGGGGGTGGGTTGGGCCATTTCTTTCGTCTGTTTCCTTGCGCTACCTCGCTAAAGCGGGAGACAGCAACAAAGCAAAATAAAAAAAAAAATAAATAATGATATAGAACTATGTGTACAATATTCCTTGCTGTATGAATGAAAATACATACTACAAAATCTCTGAATATCGAAACAAATTTTTCATATCTTTCCTAACTTCAAATGAATAAAACTTCATTATCCCAATTTTCAATTATCCTAGTCAATTTGCTCAGTTTTTACTTTTTTCTATGTCAGTTGTGATGGTATGGGTAACTAAATGACTTAATCAAGGCCATCTCATTAGCAATAACACATATATACAGACTGTGTGTGTATCCATGCCAAATAGGTTAACTTGTGTTCTAGCAGCAGGGGTACCTACATCAACTACTGATAGAATTAAATGTAAAAAAATAACTTCTAGTAAAATGTGTTGACCTTTACTATCAAGCAATGAGTCAACATGGCACATGATTGGTCAACCATTATAATATATCAAATATTCTGTGTCTGCAAGTCTGTCGGTAGGAAGAACTACTGTGGTGTTAAATGTGAACACTGCTGTAGTGGTTAATTTGTATGGTGAGGTATAATTTGGTTCTTGAGGCACAATCTGCATGTAAGGACACTGTAAAATGGGATACCAGTCACAAAATATATAGTAATTGGCAACTCAGAAGGTCAGGTATAACAACCTCAGGAGTTTTTTTTCAAAAATTCTTGTGTGGTGTACCATATAGTATCTAGCCATAAGGTTACCGAATAATTTCTCATTGGGTGTACAGTAGCATTACACATACATTCAGACATATGCTTTCTCCTGAACCATAAATGCTACATATGACTCCTGCTTCTCTTCTCAGTATTTCTCACACGTTCTTCAAAGCAATCACCTGATCCACACATCCTCTACAACTCCTGAAGCCACACTTTTTCTCCGTGATTTGAAGCTCTATGCATACCACTAACCTTTTAATCACCATTCTCCTGTACAAATTACCAGGTACACTCAACAAAGTAATGCCTCTGAAATTTGAAGCTTCCCTTTTTTCCCCGTGCCTTTATACAGTAGCACTATACAGACATTCTGCCAATCCTCAAGTACTTCACCAATCAACACCACAATCATCTTTCTTGAGAAATTCAACTGCAATCCCAACCACTCCAGCCACCTTGTCATGCCTCATTTTATGCAAGGCTTTTAACAACTTTCTTTTTACCATTCCACTTGCTGATCCTCTCTCACTTTGCATACCTCCCTCACCCAAGCACCCGACATTCACAATCATTTCATTAAACGACAAAAAAAAATGTTGAATCTAATCATGCATTTCATAATCATTTGACTTGACAAATCCTCACTCAAACAATTAACACACCTCACATTAAGTATACTACCAATAAAAAACCCCCAAAAAATCAATACTCGAGCACACAATCAAACTACTGACTTTGTACAGTTACAAAAACTGATTAATTATTCCTTTTAATTACATACCATTCTAAATATCACAAATTCAAAATAATAGTAAACTACAAAAATGATCATTACCTGAGGAATGATAGTCTTCCATGGTCGTGTAGGTGTTTCAGCTAGACCCTTTTCCAGTACTTCTCTGAGCTCTGAAGCATGCTTAACCATCAGCCGCAGTAGACGCAAAGTTGCCACAGTACACTGATCTGCATGGCTAACAGTATGCTGAAAAATAAAGACAACTGATGTAATACAATTCAGCTTTATCATTTTCTCATCTTAATATACATGGTCTTCAATTAAAGTCTTCTTTAGCTCCACTGAATTATCTGCCTACTATCACCACTCCAATATTTCCTCAAGCTCCATTATGTCTAGCTTATGATCCAAGTGCACTAGTGCATCTTACTGATCTAATAAAGGCTCAGTTCATTCTAATCAAGCAACACATTTTGATCAAAGAGGTTCCTTACACTCTTTCTTTCTTTCACATTAACTTCATTTTCAGAACAGTACATGAAGCACAAAATCTAGCTAAAGGAGTTGGTGTCCCTGCTATTTTTGCCAGCCTGTGAGGATGGTGCTAGGGACCTTAAATCTGTAAACTAACTTCCACTAATGGTGCATGAGGCCTTGAATAAATGTAATATCCCTGAACTACTTTTGACAAAAGATGCAGCTTTATATGAGTGTGTGGTAAGTGAGAAGAGAGAAGAATAAATGATGATTGTAAGAAGATGGAAGTTGCAAGCATCTTTGAAAATGCAAAGTTACGCAAGTTTTTGTCAGACGTGGGTGGAGAGGCAGTGGGACCTTGAGTAGAATGGAAGGAGGTTGTCTGATCTGGCTTGCAAGGTGATGCATATGGTTAGAGAAAGAAGTGTGAGAATGTTAACAAAGATTACCTGACTTAAAATAGTTTGACCATGTCAAAAACAAGCTGATGAATTATACTGTATATCTTCAAATAAAAGCTACCTTCTATTCTAATCTACAGAATGGGAGTTGGTCATATTTCATGTCACGTCCCAAAGTTGAACCACCATTCTGAAACTACACATCAAAATTACCTTCATATACAAATTAAGTCTTACACACTTTTCTTCCATAAATATAGGATATATCAATCCTTCACACTTTTTTTTTTATGAAGCTAAGACAAACGTAAAAGAAAATCTACTAAAACCATTGGAAATTTGAAAATACAACCTCCAATGCTAGAAGCATGATAAGCACAGCCAAGGTGGCATCACACAACCCTGTCACAGACCCACTTTCACTTTGATTCATTCACTCTCCTCCCTATCCACTCGTGAACATGTCTTACACTCTTGAAAAAACTTCTCTGCCTCTGACAGCCTTCCTCCCACACCATATATGTGTACCACCTTCCATAAGGCATCTCTATCAACCTTATCATATGCTTTTTTCATATCAATTAATGCCACATACACATCTATCTGCTCCTCTAAGTATTTCTCACACCCATTCTTTAAAGCAAACACCTGATCCACACATCCTCTACCACTCCTGATATTTTGTGCAACCACCCTTGGATAAAATTATTAGAGAATGGAGGAAACAAGAAGAACAGCTTAAAGCTGAGAGCCATCAAAAACAGTCAACAGTGTTGGCAAAAAACATTGCTTACCTCCCCATACATTTTCAAAGGCAATGTCACAGTTACATTTTATACTTTGTCATTTCTCCTTTGGCCCTGATTACCATCTGCAATGTCTGGACATGGAATTGGCAAGGTTCCAGAAGTATTCTAGGTCCAGGTTTTGGGTCCATATGGTCTTGATCTCATGAATGAGGTGAGACAATGATGAGGTGTTGCAGGAAGCAGGCACTTGATAAGGCATTCCAAGTGCCCATTTTACCTGGAAATCTCATGTGTATCCACATTTTCTTGCATCCTGGAAAGAATTCAGGCTCTCTCCTCCTTAGGAAGGCAAGAGCCAACCATCTTGAAGCAGAAGTGGAAGAAATAAAGCCTCTAGAAGGGAAATTTAAAAAATAACTGACAGCCAGAAGAATAAAGAAAGAACATCATTCCCTAGAAATAGCCTAAGGCACACTGAGGTGGGTTGCTGGTGCTCACACTGCTAGAATACTAATCTCAAAACCAAAATGTATGAATATTTCACCCTGAAAGCATTTTATGCTGGTATCCACAATAACCCTTAGCCGTGTATCACCTTTAAAAATGTATGGGGCGGACAAGGCTTTTTGTGGACACTGCATGTAGGGGAACAGTACAATAGTCACATTTTGAAGGAGAGTTAATCATATAATGTTTTTCCCTTAAGAGTGTAATAATTCAATGCAAAAATGTTTTCTAATCCCACAGTAGTGGTAACTGTAAACAGCAATTACAAGTATGGTGGAATATACTAAAACAGTTCTTGAAAAACATTCCTTTAGAATATGGGCATGTCTTATGTACCAATGTGTCTTATGAGCTCCAAAATATGGTACATAACTCATTATCATCATACCCCAAGACTGATCTTCAAAAACCGGAAATAGGCTTTAGCAGCTGCAATGAGAACAGTGTAGTGTCGTTCCTGTGCTGCTCGATGAACTTCGACCAAACTAGCACTGAGATCTGTGACTAGGTTACTTGACAGACCCCAAGACTGTAAAGCTGATGTGATCTGGGACCCAACCTGTCAAAAACAACCAAAAATTAATATATAGTAACTTTAGGTATGTATTGAAATTTATAAAAATCTATAATTTCAGCATCATCTATAGAAAACATAACTTTTAAGCAATATCTATATACATAGAGCACTGAAAGTCTGTGTGACAGTCTGTCTAACTACTTCTCGGACAGTGGACCAATTTCAACCAAATTTTGAGGGATCATAGTTTTGAAAAAGGGCCATGTTAATTGGAAGTTCATAATGACCTCCATCTCCATCTTCCATGTGAGGGTGGGGGTAACACATGCCTGTTTCACTTTAGGAGAAATGCAGAATGATAATACCAAAGTTATTTTTTCAATAACCCCTTATCTTTTGTAAACATATTTTACAGTTATATATGTTTAACAACTACTGCAATTATACTTATACATCTCACCCTCAATTAAATTCAATGGCATACTTTTTTGGTATGCAGAAATACGTTATGTCACCGGCAACTACAAGTATAATTAGCATCTAGGTAAAACCTGCTATGTCTGTTATCCACAAAACAGAGAGAGAAGATATGACCCTGTCCTTCCCAAGCATGTTTGCTTGCTGCTTTCCACAACACTGCATGCAGCTGTGTATGCTCGACCCAGTAAATTAATGAAAGTCTCTGAGGCACTAATGATGGTGATTAAATATACAATGGATGTTGAATGTGATTTTGATCTTGATAAGAAAGTGATCTGTAAATAATTGTCAGGTGAGCATTGCCCACCTTGTAAGAGAATGGGAGAGCTAGTATGTGGAAAATAAATAAAAATATCCCTCCAACATCCTTATGTGACTGTGGGTCTCTAACTCAAAATATACAAGGCTTCTAAGCAGTCAAAATCACAAAGAACTTCCCCCTCTTTAGTTAGCCTCCTCTCCAAAAGAAATTAAGAAGACAGGAGCAGCTGTCTATGTTGCAGAGTGACTTCGCTTTTCTCAGAAATCAATATTGCATCATAGATAAGAGAGTGACCTGTATGGGTTCTTGAATATCAAAAGCATGCATGCACAACATCATAAAATGGCAAACTATGAACTAGAAAGAAAACTCAACCGGTATGTTGCTTGAAAGATCTGGTCCCTGAGTAATACAGTGCCGTTACTCCTACTGTAGAGGTCATTATTCCTAAAGGGATTGACATTCTTAATATGCTGTGACCTGGCCCTGCCAAAATAATGCAACCCGATTGTTCCTGCCTTAAACTAATTCTTAACTGCTTCCAGCAAGCAAGGTAAATGTGTGGGAGGAGTAAAAGGGGAAAGGGAGTTTGGAGACATATGGAGCCAAGCAGTTTAGTTAATAAAAACTGGAGTAAATTTCATTTAACTGATGACAAAGTGGTGCTATTCTCATTCCCAGCAATTTGAATAGCAGCAACAGAAACCATCAAACAGGTCATCAACATACATTATTGTACTGATTGTGAAACCCCAAGATATGTCAGCAATTGCTCCAATCAATCACAAGTAGGTCAATATGAAAATTATGCTACATGGAAAAGATGCTATAACACATTGGCATATCAGACTGACTGGTAACAAAGATATGGTCATTCCGGAGGTGAGAAGAGCCTTGATATTCAACATTTCTGAGATGTGGTTTACCATTCAACTGGGTGGAAGATTTGTTTCTAAGTGGTTCATACAATGGCCAGGGCAATGAGGCTGATGAGATTGTTGCTTTGCCAATGTTCAATGCATTCACTGGCTGCATTAGTGTAATTTTTTAGATGTGTAGGTAAGAAGACTACTTGAAACACTTGG
Organism: Panulirus versicolor; assembly: GCA_032361705.1. Taxonomy (NCBI): domain Eukaryota; kingdom Metazoa; phylum Arthropoda; class Malacostraca; order Decapoda; family Palinuridae; genus Panulirus; species Panulirus versicolor. The sequence goes on along the minus strand of JAUUDZ010409383.1, from coordinate 9,331 downwards.
AAAGCATATAACAATGTCACAACAGTTTTCTGAGCTTAGAGCGCTGCACAAGAATAAAATGAGGACTAGCTAGCCCCTGGTGTGCTTTCTCATTTTGCTGTATGTCCATTCTAGCGGTGATGTGTGCATCACAAACTGGTCTTCCTTTAAAAGTGGACTGCTTCCCCTGACAAAGGATGCACTCATCCAACAAATCAAGAGGGCTTCATACCATGCTGGCTAATGCTGGGCCTAAGTGATGATTGATACTCCCAAGGTTCCATCTCCAATTAAGGAGTGGAAAAAACAAGAAAAATATAGAAGGGACATGTGCTGGGCAACCCTTCCAGAAGCTACAAAAGTTTTGTTGGAAACTGTGATACAACTACATGGACTGCAGATGACAGTGCAAATGCTTCAAAGCAATGCCCTATGTAGCTGTGTTCAGGGTGATGTGTTGCACCCTGATATATAAAAACCAAAATAACAATGATGCATGGCAAACATAATTTTGTTTTCATTTCTGATTACCATATCCAAACACACATACAAAAAAAATCATGTAACAAACGACATCATTACCTCCATGAAAATCAAAATAACTTTAGCTTCATCTCATATCTTATTGCCATTATACGTATCAATTAAGAGGAAATTGTAACTAGATCAAATAGCAATGTCACAACTCTGTAAATCAACTGAATTATGTAAGAGTAAGAATGGACAGTGGCCAATTTCTCTTACAAAAAGAAAGAAAAAACTGCCATGGCTCTACAGTTAAAAATCTCTCTTTAGACATACTCTAGAGGTAAACCAAAACTGATGCTTGTATTTTCATGAAGTTCACAATGCCTTCACTATTTGCTGGGCTCCTAATCTACTTGGGTTCTTTTATACAGATATTCACTGACACAATACCACAATAATTTTATTTGTCCAATCTTATCTTTTCTATCATAAACACACTTAGTGAGAGAAAAACATAAGCATACTTCTAATATAAATCGTTAAAGTATCTAGTCATATTTCTCATGGCTCTGTAGAAATGATCAACTATACTTTCTGATTTGAGTTTCTTTTTATGTAATACATGACCAGATATTACACATTCACATCATCAATTGCACACTATACATTACATATTCTTAAATATGGAAAACTGAATTTCTACATTTAGTGTGACTGGTTACTCCTTCCTAGCTTAGCCTATGACATTTTTCTGTGCCAAAAGCACGGTAATCCTTCAGGGATTCTAGATGCTTCACACTGTAAAAGCAGCTTTCTAACTAGTCTAGCTTAGTGAGAATACATTTCAGGTGTTATCTATCCAGTCATTACTAAAGTACTTGGGGTATGGCACTGGCATACAATATACTGGTCTTATAAACCTGAGGCATGACACTAATTACTGGGAGTCACAATGTAATTCAGTGACTAATAATCCTTGCACTTAATATCCCTATCAAGAGTAACTCAAAATCTCGACTAACCTGATGGGCTCCTTGTACTTCTTCAAGCCGGAGGTCTTCTTCCTCTTCCTCTTCTGTGTCTTGTCCTGGTCTCCAACTTCCTAACACTGAAGACACCTCATCTACCTTAGATTGCAAGTCATCTGAATCTAACCCAAGAACCGGCTCAAGAATTTCTTCTATATGGGTACGGTCAGCCTCAGACAGCTGAGAGTCACTGGTGCTACTGTGCTCAAGGATTTTCCTACCCCATCTGGCAAATGAGAATACATGAGAATATTTTCCTCTTACCACATAATGAAATTCCTGAAATATTACATTACATCTAATTATCTTTGATTTGTCAAATCCAGAAGGTAGCTAACCTTTGGAATATCAGTTACAAAGTAAATGATTACACAAACCACAGAACTACTGGCTGTAATGAGCAGACAGCAATGAGTTCTAGATCTAAGCTTCACTATCAGTACACAACTGTAACAATGTTATCTTACTTCCATGGCTCTGGAATTCACAAACTTTCAGATTTTACTTAAACCAAGCAGAAATAATAAACTGGGGAGTATGAAAACAGTGGCCCTCCAGCTCCTGCAACTCTAAATTCACACAACTCTATTCTCTGACCAAGAAACAACTTTCAATTCTTTCATGTTCAATAATGCAGCAAACAACCTCTAAATACAGGAAATAATCAATCTATATTTTGCAAAGCTACTTTGCTTCTCAAGATCTTTTTATGCAACTTCAATCAATCTATTTAATAAAAAATTTCTGTTTATAGACAGAACTCATCACTGAGGCCAGGTCTTTGCTGGAGAGAGATATGAGTATCTACAAGTACCAATGATGAAATTTAGCCAAAAAAGCTGGGCTACTGTACAGAGCTTATTGCATAATCTTGCTAGATAAATAAAATTATTTCTCTATGCCAACAATCAAAACTCATTAGGGAATGACCTCAACCATACGTATCTAGTTATCTTCAAAATTTTGTGTAGTTGTTCATGTACGTATGTTTCTTTTTTCCAGGTATTACACTGAACAATCTCCTCAACTGTTTTGCTTAACTTTCAGGATTTTGCTTTATATTTTCTTGGAATATTCCCAAATATAACTGCATACTTAATAGATCTGTTTTCCCTTGATGATAAGCTTTTGGATCCAGTTCTTGATGCCCTTGATTTTTTGCAATGTATCAACTATCACAGATCTTTTGCTGCCTTTCTAGGCTGCAGAGTTTGCATTCCTTCAACCTTACATGATAGTTAATGTTCTAGATCCTCATCCTTTTTTTTTTGTTTTTGTTAAGTTTTCCTGAATCCACACTATCTTATCATTTCCATCTGTTTCAATGGTTACCAAAGAGCACAGTACCATTCAAATCTACTTATGCGCATCAATATTAGATATTTTCATCATACACTTTCTGTCTCTCATTGATAAAGTTCTCATGATTGTACAACTTGTAATTTGGCTTGAGAGTACTAAACCACAAATGTGCTCTCTGAATCAATGTTTCTCATTCATGACAACTCTCAGATATTTGAAATTTCATCACTTTCAATTTAAGCCTTTGCAAGGAGATGCTAATATAATGCAAACTGTTTCATGAGTAATTTGCTAAAACATAATTTCATTAAACTCTACCAGGTTCTCTTCTGCTCATCAATAAACTACAAATAAGTCTTTCTGTAGTGTTTCTTTGTCTTCAACCATGATACTTACTCTCATAATATATGCAAAGCACTTGCCTTTAGTTTTTAAACCTATTTTCATGATAAACAGGAAAGTGTTAGCTTTTCATTACTGTTGTTGAAAACTTCATTCCACTTTGATTTGCTATAAATGAGATTTATCTCACTCCACTCTATTTAGTCTAAACAAAATTCAACTTGCTCAATTAACTTGTTTCCTCTACTGGTGTCTAGTATTCAAAAATTATTATCAAGAGAAAAGGGACCCATCTATAATATAGTGTGGTACCTGGGCTACAATATTACTAGTTGTAACTAGCTACAGACTCATAGAAATTAGTTCACAATGTTCCATATACATTACCTCCAAAATTTATATTGATCATATCATCTCATTCAATAATAAGACATTACACTACAGTCTGGAGCAAAATGATTAGATCTACATTTTCCTCAGATAGACACATCTTGCATTAATTAGCAACATCTTCAAAATGAGCCTCATATTCCTATACACTCTTGTACCCTAGCATTAGTCTAGCCTCAATAATACACCTCTGTATATATCATCATACAATTTCATACTACTACTGTTGTCTTTCACATCTCGCCAATAGCTCCTTCTCTTGAAAGTTCCTTTTGATGATGTTCTTTAATTGTCCTAAGGTTAGGTATATTTAAAAATCTACCTAATTCTTCGTACATCCACCAACTGACCAGTTCATTTCCACTGAATCAAACATGAGCAGGTACTTAGAAGATGGACACTTGTCTTCCCTTGTTTTCCTAAAACCTAACACTCCAACATGATTTTCTGAGTGAGCACATCCTCATCCATCCTCTCTTTTTCTTTTTAGCACATCCTCATCCAAGACATCCTCTCTTTTTTAAAGTTTATGAAGAACACAGTTGCATTTTCTTCCTTTTGAGCCTCATTAATAACAACTAGTTCTGCCTATGTTGAGTAGAGTTTCTGTCGTTGCTAGGCAGCCACTGATTGTTCTGAATGCACTACTTAGTGTGGTTTGCAGCTCTGTTATATTTGCTTTTGGGGATAAAAGACATGCTGGTGAGGTATAGCATAAAGTGGAGCAGATTAATCATATGTAAAGGATCCTGAATTACTTTTTCTTTCCCAAATCTAGTGCCAGTCAGTGTCAATGGTTTCATTGCAAGTGGGAAGTCACATTCAGTAAGGCTTTGTCTGTCAACAGATGGAGAGAAGTATATGCTTGTCAAGGATGTTCTCTCTCCAAAAAAGTCTAATAATTTCAAAGTTCCTGCATGCAGTGTGGACTCAAAGATCCAGAAAACCCATGAAAGGGTTCTTCTGGTCATATAATATATACGGTAATGCATGGTATTATGGTGAATTGAAGCCATGTGGTATAACACATGGCAGCTGATGTGCTGTCAGTGGATTGAACTAGGGTATTTGGAGTCATATTTGACATATTGGTCTGTGTGGCTTAGCAGCAAAATGGTGGGTTCAGGTTTCTGTGCATGAGTCATGACAATTGGATATATGATGTAAGCAACAAGGATATTGTGTAATCTGTTCCTGGCACTACCTTGCTAAAACAGGGAAACAGCAAACAAGTACGAAACTATGAAAAGAATGATTTTAATCTCCTGCCATTTTCTTTCCCAGTGAAGTGGCATCAGGAACAGATAAAGGAGCCTTTGAGGAAATCTCATTGTCTGGATCCTTCTTTATAAACTAAGAGACATTCTTAAACTCCACTTATCTTCAAATCACAGGATAAGAAACAGGCAAATAGGAAATGAAAATATTTAGAGGTTAATGATGTTTGGAATATCACTGAACAGAAGTAGAAAGCGAATAAGGCCAAATCAAAAACAATACAAGAGAGATAATTTCTTCACTTCTTCAACAGAACAGCTTTCATGGCTAATCAAAGGCAATATACCATAAAACCATGATAAAGGACAGGAGAAGTTAAAATTTACAATGAAAACATACTGCAGAAGCAATGACAATATTGAATAAGGCTAAGTTCCCATTCTTACCTAAAACACCATGAGGCAATGTGAAACCAAACTTTGGGTAAAGTAGGACACTGTGTGGCTGCTAGAGTGAGGATGTTACCCATCTTGCTCTCCAGTGGTGGCAGCGTAGAGTGTCTCACTTCTGCCAGGGGCTGTATTTCTTCTGGGGCAAATTCTTTCATTTCCTTATAAACTAACAGTATGAGAAAAAATATATGTAATTCAAAATATTGAGTTTTGCCTCAAGCAAGACAGTCTATACAAAGATTATAACAAATTACCACTATGCCTAAAGCTTTTGAGGATTTTACTAAGTTTTGGAATGTTAAATGTGGAAAAGAGAAAAACCATCTTCAGGTGATACTTGGTTCAGATCAAAGAGAGAAGAGAATATTTTTTTGTGTGCAATGAAATTTGGTTCAATGGCTACATGCAATTTTTCCTACAGCTTTAGCAGATGATCCCTCACCATACACAAAAAAAAGGAAAAAAAATTCCTATAGCTTTAGCAGATGGTCCCTCACCACACACACACACACAAAAAAAAAAAAAGAAAATCCAGCCTAAACCACTCCAACACAGTATCTGCTTCTCCAAACAAGCCATATTAGATGGTCTAGTTAGATGTAGTCCTGAAAAAAGGCCATCTTCACTAACTCTTATCTAATGTGGAAGAGAGTGAACTCAAAGCATAAAGCCAATTAGCAATGAGATCAATTTCTTGAAACAAGAAGCCAAAAGAAATATAACTACTTAGAAATGCTATGCTAGAGTCTTTGAACCTTTTGTCCCCCAAAAAATACTGTCCCCGGTAATTTTCTGTGCTCATACCATTCACAAGATTAATGCTAATCACTGGAACTTAAAGAGGTGGGCTTCAGAGGAATCAGCAAAAGAAGGTCCATGCTAAAGATTCTATCTACAAATGCTGGTAGACTGGTAAGGATTGAAGCATAACTTGAATCTAAGGCTCATGTGGATGAGCTTAGGTTATATATCACAGGTTCTACTGACATCAAAAACAGCAAGGATCACAAATCATACAGTTTTCCCAGCGGAATATGCAAAGGGCAGAGAAAGGGGAGATTTAACCCTACTGGTGAGGGACACCTTATGATTCTAGCATGTAATGGTAAACAGGAGACGTTTTAGCCAGGATATTTTAGGCATGATAATTAATTGATGAAATCTGTTTGATAATCCTAATGGTGTACAGTCTAACACAAAGATAAAAAAACCAACTCATCTTTCTGATGAAAATAATGAAGGAACAATCTCAACTCTCCTAGAAGCAGCAAGAGCCGCCATATGATTCTAAGATACCATATATAAGGACATAGGCAGGGATTCTTTTGATCAGCAATTGGGTGAAAATAAGCGAAGATTTAAGTTCCGAAAATGCATGCAGAAGACATTTCTACCCCAACACACATAAAAGGCACTAGGGTTAGAGGTGTGGGTATAAATTCTAAAGAGGATTCACTCCATGCACAGTACTCTTGAAACAGGCAAAATTATATGGGAACCTTAACATGGAAAAAATGATCACCTAGCACTTGATGTGAAATTTCATAAAAACGTAATACCTACAGACTAACAGTTGACTCCAAAATTGTAGCAAATATATATAAGAAATTATGAAACCATAAACACATATTTCAAGGAGACAGACTGGGAGGCTGAATTTCATAACATAGGTAAAGGGCAATGGTAAATAAAAATTTGTGAAATCTATAATGAAAATGTAGAAAGATATATGCCAACAGAAATGTATGGTGAGAGATGGGTAGATAGATAATCAAAGTAATGCTTTATGTAATGGGAAAAAGTGAGAGCATATACACACATTATGGAAAAGATACAAGAAACATATAATTCAGTTTGCAACTCAAAGATAAGGAGTGCAAGATATTATAAAATCTGGACTTAAAGTGAAGAGCAAGTGAGGCATAAAAACAGTACAAGTCAAAAGAACACTAAAATCCATTTCACAGGTTAATATGGGACAAACAGAAAGGACCAAAGTATTAACACTGAGAAGCTCAAGAGGAAAAGTTATTGATACAATTGAGGGCATATGTGAGGAAATGAATACAAAGTTTAAAAAACCGAACACCCGGATATACCTTTACTACCAGTCAAGGAAGAGGGATATATCCTAAAAAATACTGAAATAAATCCCATGGTAAGAGAGTTGATTGAGTAAATAATGACAGGGTTAGGAAGAGGTATGGTAATAATAAGAGTATGGCTGCGACAGTTGAAGAGGGTGTTTTGAAACTGTGTGGACATACGAAGAAAAAAAGTGAGGAGAGGCTGACAAAGAGGATATATGAGTCAAAAATGGAGGGGAAAAGAAGGGGAGATTGAACTGGAGGTGGATAGAGGATATATGTGTCAAAAATGGAGGGGAAAAGAAGAGGGAGTTCTGAACTGAGGTGGATTGATGGAGTGAATAAGATTTTGAGTGCTTGGGGCTTGAACATGCAGAAAAGTGAAAGACATGCAAGGATCACAGTGAACTGGAGCAATGTGGTTTACAGGGGACAACTTGCTGTCTATGGGCTGAACAGCATGGAAAGCAGTTGGGGGAAATCACAATAAAGGTCTGTGGGGTCTGATTGTGGATGAAGGCTCCAGTTTTGATGCATTATATGTGACAGTTAGAAAGTGGATGTGAGCAAATGAGACCATTCATTCTTTAGTTCCTGGCACCATCATGCCAATGCTGGAAATAATGAATGTATATGAATAAGAAAGAAAGAAATCCAGTGAAAGTGAGGAGGTTTACAAAGCTCCTTGGACAGATAATGTGTTAATAACTGTGTTTACAGTGTGTGCAGAAATCCTTGTCAAATCTCCAGAGTTGGTCTGAAACTTGGCTGATGAAATTCAACCCAAACAAATGTAAAGTAATGTGGATGGGTTAAAGCAAAAGATGGTCTCAATGATTATCATCTAGCGGGAAAAATAAGCTTCAAAATTCTGTGGGTGAAAAGGACTTTGGAGTGTATATCATCCTGTCACCAGATTCCTGTAATAGAAGTATCGTTAAGAAGACAAACTGCCTGCCGGCAAATATTGGAATAGCTTTCCAATGGGGAAAAAAGGGTGGAAGAGTACTGGAGGGACAAAACTAGTGGAAAAACATGTGGAATGGTGTATGCACGGGAGGCATGTAAGGACAGGAATAAGTGGAGACATTCTTGTTGTGGTCACCCCCTTCATGGGAGTTCCAGGAGGGAACAAGCATCAGAGATATAGAGAAATAGGTAGATAGCTCACAAGTATACGGATAAGGAAATACTTAGTGAGCTATCTATATCATGCATAAGGCCAAAAGTATAAAATGCTTCTCAGGTTTGGTCACTGTATCTAAAGAAAACAAAAAGCTCACAGAGAAGTTCTAGTGGAAAGCAAGAAAGACAGTAACGGAAATAATTTATAGGAAAAAGATGGAAGCTGTAAATTTATCCACCTTGGAAGAGGTTCTTAAATGTATAATAAAACAATGTACCTGTAAGGAGTTTATCCATCCAAGGTGGAATATGGGATGATGAATCTCCACACAACATAAGAAGTCGTCTTTCATCCAGTGACCACCACTTATTAAGAGTGATAATTGAACGTGCACACAGATGACCAGCTTCATTTGGGGGTAGTGTGAGAAGGGTGGTATCAGTTGCTGCTAAAGTAGCCAAACTGGGGTTAAGACCAACAACAGTTCCAGCAAGTACAGCACATCCCTGAGCAACAAGGCCTTTGCTGAAATAAAAAGGCAAGTTACATGTAAAAAAATTATTAATCATTTTCATTAAACTTTGTCGCTGTCTCTTGCGTTAGCGAGGTAGCACAAGAAACAGATAAAAGAATGGCCCAACCCACCCACATACACATGTATATACATACACGCCCATACATGCACATATACATACCTATACATTTCAATTTATACATACATATATATACACAGGTATATACATATGTACATATTCATACTGTCTGCCTTCATCCATTCCCGTCGCCACCCCGCCACACATAAAATGGCAGCCCCTCCCCCCCATGTGTGTGCAAGGTAGCGCTAGGAAAGGACAACAAAGGACACATTCATTCACACTCAGTCTCTAGCTGTCATGTGTAATGCACCGAAACCACAGCTCCCTTTCCACATCCAGGCCC
>JAUUDZ010409372.1:0-15295 GCA_032361705.1 Panulirus versicolor | reverse complement strand
CTCTCTCTCTCTCTCTCTCTCTCTCTCTCTCTCTCTCTCTCTCTGTATATATATATATATATATATATATATATATAAATTCTCCATCATACTAACAGATCTGCCACACCTTCAAGTCCTCCATCACACTCCCTCACACTGCTAGGCCCTCTAGCATTCTCCAGGCTCACCAACACTCTCCCGCAAACCACCAAGTCTTCCAACACTCTCACACCACAAATCCCTTCAACACATCCTTCTCACCAAGAAGCCCTCCACCATATTTCCTCACACCACCAAGCCCTCCAACATTCTCCTTCACACCACCAAGCCCTCCAACACTTCCTTAAATCATCAGTCCCTCAAACTCTCCCTCATACCATTAGAACCTCTGAGAGTCTCCCTTACACCACCAGGCCCTCCAACACTTCCAGCTACCTGCAGGAACAAATTCCAGTTAATGTTCTTGGGGATCAGAAGTATCCCCAATCCTTGGCAAAAATTTTTCCACATTTATCCTTCACAACTGTTTTTTTTTTCCTTATTGTAGCAGCTTAATAACACAAATGATCTTAGAAATAAAGTTGATATATTAGTTCAGTCAGTTTGTAGATATAATGTCATTGGTAGAGAACCAACTGTAACATTTTTTTCTAGCAACTTGTTAAGAGAGAAAGTGAGAGAAAAATAATGAAGGACATGGAGAGAATCCCTGCCCAGGTAATTGATCAGTCACGTGTAAGGTGTGTTTCACGACTGGGCATTGGATCAAGGAATGTGAGATGTCACAGCCTGCAGTCCTGGGTGGTGCTGGTGGGTTGTGTGTTGCCTGGGGATGTGGTTACTACATGTGTCCTGGGGAGAGAGATTTTGCACATGTTTGGTCCACACCCCTAAAACTTGTACATATGAGCCTGATAGGTAAGGTCATTATACTTCTTTTTTCATCCAGGGACCGTATGAGTACCCTGTGGGATGCCGTGACCCATCTCAGCTCAATCCCCGTCAGATCCTCTACCACTACTGGGCTCGCTGGGGCAAGTGGTACAAGTACCAGCCCCTTGACCACATAAGAGAGTACTTCGGCGAGAAGATTGGTATCTACTTTGCTTGGCTGGGTGAGCTGATGATCGCCAAACTGTATGGGACACTTAAGATAGTGTAGGGTACCCAGCTAGTATGGTTGGTTCTTGCCTTGGTTCTTGCTTGTGTTATGGGAACCTTAATATACTTGTATTATCTTAAGACACACCCTACATGTTTAAAAAAAAATGTGGTATCTTATACCTTAAAACACACTTCCATTATGAACACCACAAATATTTAGCCTCATACTACAACTGCTTCCATTTGCACATTTGCCTCATATTCATTTTCTTCCAAATTGTATTTGTTCAGTTTTCATGTGGTCCCTTTTTTTAAACACTCCTTTTTTCATGTTACTCAGCCATCACTGTTTGAAATATTTTCACAGTAATTATGTCTCATGATGTAGGAACAAGTACTGCAGCAATTTTGTTTAAGCCTTTTTGCTTAAATCCTTGTAATACTTTTTGTCATTGATTTTTAAAAAGATGGTCTCACTCTTTAAAAGAATGATGTCATATGTTATCAATATTCATTTGCCTCTTCTATGGATGAACATTTCCATATGATGAGGTTTGTTGTCATATTTTGGAGAGCGTATCATATTATTTATTACTTTCATGTTCTATAACACAATGTTGATTTTTTGAAAGCCTATGAAATGTATTTCCAATGTTTTCTTTATTGTTAGTTCTACATTTTGATATTCATTGATTTATTATTATCAATATTTCCAAGGTACTAAAAGACTTGATATTCATTGAGAAATCTGCAGAATAGATTGCACCTATAGATCAACTGATAGAGCAGAAAGAGATAAATTTTTGGTGTAGTAGACTGATAGATAGATGAATAGTTGATTACTGAATAAAGAAAAACAAATGTTATTCCCATACTCTTACTCAAGCCTCCACCCTTCCTCAGGTCTTTACACTGGGTGGTTACTACCAGCAGCAATTGTGGGTCTGTTGGTCTTCCTTTATGGCGTCTTCACCATCAACCACAACACACCAGCCAATGAGATCTGTACACAGAAGGGAGTCTTCAAGATGTGTCCCTTGTGCAATGAGAAATTGGGGTGTGCTTTATGGGATCTGAGTGACATCTGTGTTAATGCCCGTATCTCATACCTCTTCGACCACCCTGGAACTGTCTTCTATGCGATATTTGTCTCATTTTGGGGTGTGTTTTCTGAGAATAGGTTGAATCTAGGGAAAGCTTTTATTGTCATATATATAATTACTTGCTGAATTTTTTTGTGATTATTCCTTATACATTAGTAATTTCAAGAAACAAAAATGATTCACTGAAATATCTTCCTGATTCTGTTTTCTTAGTTCTTTTGATCATCATTCTTTAAATCTTGTTCCATTTGTTTTTTTTTTGTCATTATTTCCATTCTGTTTCTAAATTTCTTCCTTTCCTGTATCCTAAATCAATTATTATGTGAATAGTTTTCTATCCAGTTCTTTGCTTCATATATTTATCATTCACTCTTCCAGCTGTGTCTTTCCTAGAATACTGGAAGCGGAAAAGTGCATCACTTGCCCACCATTGGGATTGTCTGGACTTCCAGGAGGAAGAAGAACGACCCCGCCCAGAGTTTGCAGCCAAGGCACCTTGCCAGGAGAGAAACCCCATCACAGGTGTCAGGGAGCCCTCTTTCCCAAAGTCTATCAGAACCAAGAGGATCATGGCTGGAGTTGGACTAATCTTCATCATGGTGAGCTGCGTGGATGTGCTCCCATCCTATATTGCATCCTATTGTTATACTCCCTATCCTGTTAATGGACGTTTCATCTTGTTGGAAAATGTGGCACCCTGGTGGTGGAAGTCTTATACTGAGTGTTTGTGTTTCTGATTTCATAATCATGCAGAAGGAATGAAAGCTTAAAGATCCCCTGCTGATGTTAGAGGTGTCATTGTTGAAATGTCATTACAGTAATTCAAGCATAAGTAACTTTCCTGGAGTTGTTAAAAGGGATTTCATGCCATTGACATGAAAAGGATTTTGATAATCATAGATACTTAATTTTCAAACATAGCAAGTAGCAATGTTCATCATACAATCAGTACCCCTAATTCTAGAAAACTGTTCTTTTAATGTATAAATGTTTCATTTATCTACGGTATCATACTTCATTTGGTTAACACTGGATGAAGGCAATAAAAGAATAAGCAAGAACCACAAACCTAACAGAATGATTAGTTTCTATATCTCCATCTGATATGTCATTTATGATGACATAATAAGATAAGGAAATATGTAAAACAATACCTAGTACAGAATATGTATGACTTGGGGCTTCCAGTCTCTCAGCTACCTCTGATCTTGATTGTAGAGGTGTTTACACTGCCTCATGTAGGGTACCATAAATTACTGAAATGAATTCTGACCAGCATGGATCCATCATTTTTCATTCTTCTGGAAAACCTAGGAGAGGAAAGGCAGCAGACTACGATGTCAGCAACATCTACTGTGTCCATGTTATATATCACACTCATTCCTGGTGAAGAACCAAGTGTGATACATGCATATTTCGGTCTTCTAGATACTGGCACTCAAAATCATGCACCTCTTCATAGTTTCTAAGTCACTTATACCTTGTCTTGAAAGTATAAACTACAGTATTTTCCTCTTATGCTTGCTAAACTAGTACTACTTAACTTTTCCTGTCATAATGAATGTAATACCACACAAAATGTACTAAAAAGTAAAAAATTGGCTACAAAATCACGCAAAACACTATACTACACGTAGGCCGGGTTGAGAACGAGGAGTGAGGTCTGACCTACACCGCTCTGTAAGCTGCAGGAGTGGGTGGATATGTATGGACATATCACATGCACGCCATAATTTTAGTTGTTTGGCATAATTTAAAGGCAGGTGAAAAACTCAATCAATAGGTTCCTTGGAATTATGGTCTTGAGAGAATAGTCTGAAACAACCAAAACTTGAATGAATAAAGTCTGAAAAAGTCAGGTTTTTGTGTCTGAAATAGTTCAAAGATCACATATTTCTTTCATTAAAAGTACGTATCATAGGGATTGTTATCTTCAATTTTTACAGAACTTTACTTAATCCCTAAATCAGAATAAATTTTGACTTTCTGTTCAAGAAAAGTCAAAGATATTGTTTTAAAAAACAAACTTGTTGAAATAACTTTGCAGAGCCTGAAACTCAGAGTCTGCAAACAGATTTTACGTCAGGGTCTGGTGATCTGCAGCATTATATATCTCTTCATCATCACCATCATCTGCAGCTAGCGGGAACATTTCCTGATCATCATTATGGGACAATACCCGGTATTTTCGAGTTGCTCGCCTGCGTCGAAGCCTGTAAAAAATATACATACAATGATGTTTTCAAGTATCAACATACACAATTTCTTCTTATCCATAATTACAAGTTCTGTATTTGACTGCTACTTCATACAAAAAAGTAAAACTTACAGATATCAAAATTCTGAACATGAACTTTAAGAATCTCAGACATCTTAGTCTTCCTATAATTTGCAACTCCATGTTATATTAAGCTGTGGTTGTGGACAGGGAGCTGTGGTTTCTGTGGATTACACATGACAGCTAAAGAAGGAAAGTGAGCAGATGCAGCTGTTCTTCATTTGATCCTGGCACTACCTCACTAATGGAAAAGGTGATCAAGCATGAAAAAAAAAGTTTTATTAAATTTTCTGGTATAAACACATGAAAAAAAATTTATTATTAAATTTTCTGGTATAAACACATCAGACAATTTAGATAAAACTCTTGCAGTACAATGTCCTACATCGTTTAGCTTTTACCATACCAGACTGTGATTCACTTTCAATGCATGACCATACTTAATCCACTGTTATTACTCCCAAACCTTCAGGGAATACTAAATGCATCTAAAATACAGTATACTCTTAATATTTTCCTAGATTCACATCCATCAGATAACTGTGATTGAGTACTGTCATGCAGACCACAACACTGCAGGATAATTAGTCTGGAAAGCCAAGGTCTTAAGGAATAAAGATAAGGACCATTACCAAAAACGACTGCAGTGTTGGCAAATCAATAACTGTTTTGACAAAGTAAGAGTTAGGTGTCTGAGGACAGGTTCTCACACACTTGTAAAGCTCTACAAATAGAAATTTTTTCTTTCACTTTATCATCATTACCACAAAATTCTGTAGAGGTATGCTTACCTTAGGAGTTTGATGACTATGTAAAGAAGTACAATGGTGCCTACTCCAACAAACACATAAAAGCCACGTAAAACTGCTTCTGAAGATATTCCCTTGGGAGCTGGCACAGGTTTATGATCATCGGAAGGCTTGGTGCCAGTTTTATCTGAAGACATAACAATCTATTTATGATCAACTTACATGTTCCAACTCATTCTCTCTATATCTGTGTAATTCATACTACTTTGAAATAACATCAGGGCATGCTTTAAAGGTACAGAAGGAAGGGTGTAAGTTCGATATCAGAAAACAGATTTACACTGAGGACTGAAGATATATGGAATCCTCTGCTATCTGAAGCTGTTAAAGCCCCATCAATGAATTACTTCAGGCATCATCTGGATAATTTCTGGGAGTATCAACCAATGTCTAATGAATTTTGAGCCACGATCATTTAACAGAGATAATGACCAGAAGATTAATCTAGACATAAGGGCATTTAAACCTGTCCTTAGCATTTACTTTGGTAAACCTTGGTTAATCATCTCAGCTGCTATGGATTTGGTGATGTTTTCTTAAGTTAGATCTTTTACTAGAGTTTAACCTACTTTTACATTTACTAACCCAAATTTCCCCAAAATTTGTAATTCACCACCATCTTACTATCAAAGGATCAAATAATATGCTTTTCATAAGTTCTAAACAAGATATAAACACTGAAGAACAAACCATTCACTCTCAAAAGGTGGTGTTAATACAAAGCTAAATTGATAAATTACCTTTGTGGGTTCTGTTGGGTCTCCCTAAACAACGAACCACTGAACAGCACCAAGTACCAGCAAAAAACACCAATAAATAACAGAAACTATATACACATACACATCTTGAGAAGCAAAGAAGTCATTCAGAACAAAAGCATTATATATGAATAAGGCATCACTATCAAGTGAGATCTGTAGTAATATAAATAAGTTAGTTGAAGTGCATGTTAACAACAGACTGTAAAGAATATATCACTATATCAGTAATACACTCGCTAGCCTATAAGTTATAACCGGCTGCTTAGTTTTATTTTCTTAATGACGTGTTCTTTCATTTCATAAAAACTTTACTTGCATCACACCCATTTTTCAGAACAAGAAGTATGATGTTCTATCATAATGGAGACAGAGGCAAAATCATAGAAATACATGCAAGAGCAAAGAGCCATAAATTATTAAAGTAAACATAAATTTCATTAGTCTGGTTTGTCTTCTATAGATTACAGGTGTATATCACGAACTAAAATTTAAGTAAAAGTTAAGTAATATTGGCTTCTGTTGATTTCTGTAGGCGTTTCACCAACATTTACATTATTTCTTGATTTTCTATGTCCTCTGAACTACTGACAAGCCATTTGCAGTAAAAAAAAAAAAAGATCTAATGCACTGAGAACAAGAAATATGTAGATACCACTTTCGTTCACTTTCATCAAGAAATACAGCACCGTTGCTACACTAGTACTTGAACGCATTTTACCATGAACTAGTTTTTCCAATCCAGCTTACCTGTGTCATCCTCCCCAGCAGACTGTGCCTTGTTTTCAGCATCATCCTTGGGTGTCTGTTCATTTTCAAGCTTCACACTATCAGTAACAGGGTTATGGACAGATCCAGGCTCACTGTTTTCAGTTCCCGTATCAGTCTTTACAGCATCAACAGCAGATACTTCTTTTGATATTTTTTCGGTTCTGGGTGAAATTTCCCCACTGTCTGTTGATTTCTGATTTACATCTGCCTGTCGCTTAACTACATGAACATTCCTACTGCTCAGGCTAATCCCCCAACTTTCGGATGACAGCCAGTCTTTGACAATTTGTGGTGATTCCTGAGCACCTTGCACACTCAAGGTAATTGGCATGATTATAAAAACTACAATTGTAAAGAAAAAAGGTCTACACAAAATCTTTGCCTTAGGGGCCCGGCATCCCGCATTGGTAAGACCATTCCTCTCAGAGATGGATGACGTATTGTGATTCATTGTGGAAACCAAAAACTCGAAATCAAAACGAATTTAAAAGATATATGTTATTTCGGTGTCTCTACAGACATACACATGACGTTGCACCACTCTTCCAAACGTGACTCTAAACGTCACACCTGAAACGTCAGTCGACCGTGTTGTCATTACAAAATTCAGGAATTATACACTTCTTAGGAAAAATAGGCTATACTTGGTTTACTTCTTTATTTGTTATCAATTCTATATTGATATTGAAAAATGCAAATATTTACAATACATCATTTAATTTATATTGAATTAACTCATGAAAATTTTGTCAGCACCGTCCAATGGTTCTTCTACATATATCTTTAAGTTTTGCATGGCATTTAAAGATGGAAAATCTAATAGTTTGTAAGCATGAAAAGGTTTAAACCATTAGAATGTATTAATATCCATATACATATGAACGGAGGGAAATATACGTCAATGAACAAAGATGATATTTTTCGTAATAGCACGTTATATCCAAAGCAAAGCTAAACGAACAGTAATACATTAAGAATTTACGATTAACTATATTAATAAAAAAAAATCTGCTCCCATGGAAAGTTCCAAGATCTGTGGGATTGGTAAGCCATATCTAACCAACAAAGGGAGAGAAACAAATCTCTCATTGCTAGTATGAGAGAGAGGTCAGATCGGGTCACTTGGAACATACTATCAATGCCCACCCAACCAACGAATACTAAACATTTTATAAACACCTATTCACTAAGACGCTGCCCTTTCCACAAATATCCACAGTTAACAAGGCTCCGCACCTAATACAGGGACTTAAAATCCTTAATGAAGAATAACAACTAACAAAGGAAGGTATACAGTAATTATTACTGAATAATCAAGAAAAGAACAGGTGTGGACTAACTGAAAGAGGTATATCATATATAAATCAGAAAACTGTTGTTGGAATATCAGGCTAGAAATATATATCGCTCGGGGAAAATTCGCAGTGATCCCACGACGAAACAACAAATGTCAGAAAACAGACAAGAGAGATTACTGCTAACGATAGCACCAGACCCACTCCTCTGTTGACTCACATTGCCATGCCCATACTAATTGAGTGTTTACGTACATCCATACATTAGCTTAGGCTTGTGTGTGTATGTTCATATCAGAATAAAGATACATTACATATAAAAAGCTAAAAAAAAAAAACCTAGCACACAAATAGCAATCACTCAATTTGTTTCAATCATATATAACAACGAATGGAAGACATTCTGTTAACAAAAAAGTAAATTGCATAGCATACGAATTTTCAACTAAATTGCAAAAAAGAAATTAATTGCGTCCGCGGGATAAAACACAAAACGATTTCAGCAAATTAGCACAAAATCTATAATGCTCTTCATATTTTCAATTCTTCTATATTGTTACTAATAGCTTTGCTCAACTTTTAATATGATTTTTGTCGTTACGAAATAATTTTGCTTGTGTACTCCAGCTGTATTTCTGAACATCAAACTAATAAATTATAGTTACTGTATATATTATATTTGCATACAAGGACGACATTGGAATTAAGAGTTCTGTATTAATTGTGTAATCATCGGCAATATTTCTCTGTGTACTTATATTGCCAAATACATAGAAAAAAATCTTTGGGCACTTGCGCAAGTGATCAAGTTGACAGCCAGAATGAACAGTGGATAATGACTGAATTACACATACGTGTGATCTATTTACTGTACCAAGGTTAGGATATTTCTGAGTACCTCGGATGGATGGCTCACACATATCCTTCCCTTCTTCCACTGCGCCCGACTTGGCATGTTTAAAACATGGCCTTATCAAAGCCATCTTGGATAAAGAAAAAAGTAAGAGGAAAAGAAACTAGGAATTGATCAGGGCTCCCCAGCTGTTGATGTACCCGACTCTGTAAGGGTAAGAGAAAGACAGAAGCAGAAAGAGAACTCCAGATGTTCCAAGAACGCATTTTTTGCTGACATGGCGCAGATACAATGCTTTAATTAAGGTCATCTCGGGGGAAAGGAAAACACCCAGCTTATCATGTCATTTTAGTAAGATTCGCATACATTTTTGTCTATCATTCTCGTAGAATGACACAAACGCGAGTGACACAATACTCCAATGGTAAGAGCAGAGAAGTACCGTGGGCGCACTGCTACTGCCGGTACAGGAGCAGTAACAGAGGTAGTAGTACCGTGTTGCTGTCACAAGGGAGGGAAGGCAGCAGTCCTGTGGTGCTGTTATATGGAAGGGGATGTGGTTACAAGAGATTCAGATTTCTTCAGTTTCTCTTCAAGATAGGTTAGTCCTTACCTGGCCTCGTATCACTGCTACAAGGGGGAGAAGGCGTTGCCAAGGTCCCGTGGCTAAACTGCAGAAGGGAGGAGGCCTAGCTTAGGTTTTATGTTGAGATCACCTTACGGTATGAGACCACACTCCTCATACTGTTGACGGATTTTTGACAATTATATCTCAGATATAGACGCCCTACCAACCTCTGAGAGTGAGAGCATATACTTTTGTATACGTGTTTGATACAAATGATGCAATTTGAGCCCATAACGTTGCGTACTGCTCAGAGTGGTCCCCGAACACAGGAAAGCGCGAGTACCCGGGAGTTCACTCAGCTCCACAACATGCCATACATGTTTTCCACAGAACACACTACTGATGACAAGACATTGAGATTACTGATGGGTCTGGGTGTTGTAGCGACAAGATTTAATTCACATGAAACTTAAGTACCATGTTGACATATAGCACATGTATACTGGGTCTCCACATGCTGGGTCCTCGGATGCTCCAAATGCTGTTGTTCCAGTATATACTGTATGTGTACAAAGCTAAACAGCATAAAGCTAAATATGGGGTCTCGTTACTGTCTTGTTTTCAGGCCCCAAAGTCTTTTACCTCCGTCTCGATTTTTCTAACTCCCATTGACATAAGTCAATATCTACAAAATTTTATTCCTTAATTCTGATTTTCATTTACTCCATTTACCATTCCCCCATTAAACTATGTTGCGTTATGGCCCACACAAAGGAGGACCTTGCATAGCACATTATACATCAGGATGTTAACCCAAACCTCACACGGTACAACGTACATCAGGATGTACAACCAAACCTTACATAGTACATCATACATCAGGATGTACAACCAAACCTTACATAGTACATCATACATCAGTAGGTACAACCAAACCTTACATAGTACATCATACATCAGGATGTACAACCAAACCTTAGTACATCATACAACAGGATGTAGAACCAAGCCTTACGTAGAACATTAACATCAGGTTCTCAACGCTACCAACAACATACTCGGCAGTTGTCCGAGTAATCATATACGACATTCATAACTCAACTCTGTTGTTCCCGGACACCACCTGTAAGTGGTCCACAGCGAACGATGTCATCGTAGTTGAGGTTATCGTAGACCCCCACTGAGCAGTTGACGATCCCTGCTGACATGGCCTGAGCCAGCGCGACGTCTTCACCAACATCAGCACATTATCTGCTCCTCGACATGATGGTTGGTGATGACTATATAGTCAGGAACAGAGCTGGGAATGTACATACAGTGGATGTATATGAAAATATATACAGTGTAATTATAAACTATTGAAGTTAGGCCAAACTTAGATTTATACAAACTTAAAGACTTAAAAGACTTATTTGATCAAAATTGTAACGTAGAGGTGGTAATGTAACTGATAGTAGCAAAATATTACTATAGTTGAAAAGTTGGCGTTTCTTTTTTATCTCAAAACCAAACCGTTAAAAATTGGGTATCATATGTCAAAAAAACAAACCTATTGAGTGGTTCCCCCCTTTTAAGTGATGCCCAGGGCACCTGCCCTACCTGCCATACCCTAGATACGCCACGTGTGTGTGTGTGTGTGTGTGTGCGTATGTGTTTGCAGAAGAGTGGAGATTTGTTACCTATATTCGAGGTTGTTATGAGAGATGGAAACACAAGTTTCAAGCTTTACCCCAGTAACACACACTCAAAATGGTAAAGTACCATTTTAGTGACCACTGAAATATCTTAGATTTAGTTAAAACATATTCATTGCAACTTTGAAATTTGGTAAAGTGATTTAGACCAGAAGAGTGCGATTTTATGTGTAATCTTTTTCCCTACATAAGAATAAGATATACGGTCATGTAAAATCATTAGATGTAGGGTGGAAGTGAAAGACCAGTGTAATCTAACAGAACCAATCAAAAAAAAAATTAACTTTACGTGGGAGCCCAGACTTACCTTAGTATTCAGTATTATACTCGAAATATAACAAATATATCGTAGTCATGTTTCGTATACCATACGAGTTCCATTCATTTGGAAGAAGTAAACTGCGAATGTTAGATCACGTAATGAACACAAATTATACATTTCCCAGCAACTGAATACAAATAACAATTATATTTACATATTTGTAATTGAAATCGAATTTAACACAATTTTATCTTCCTATGAGAAATTAGTTGAGGCTTTCATAGATTCTGTTAATTTTATTGATGTGAGTTTATTGATGTGAATTCATTTCGAATTCGTAGGTGCCCCTAAATTGGTACTTTACTAGTCACATATTGTAATAACATATACAGCAACATTATCGACGTTTAAGATTATATTTTCATCATTGTCATATTATTATCATTATTATTATTATTATTCAAGCAAAATATTGATTTACAGGTTATCTTCCATACATCACTTAAGTCCTTGATTAGTGAAACAGATGAATCTGTTATGGTATTTGATTAGCAAATTATAAATAGTTTGTAATGTGCTTCATGAAAAGCTAAAAGTATAACTGGTGGTGGAAGGTTGCCATGCGTTCGTGGAAGGTTCGGTGTTATTGGTGGTTGTTCCCAGTGCAGGATTAGGAGGCTTCAAGGCGGCCGCAGTACATTGAAACGTTTTGACATCATGGTAAATGATCCATGTCAGCAGAACATCTTTTTCGATTATCTAAGAGAAATGAAACTACTTTTTTTTGCACGGTCATCACTCATGGAATATGTTTAGTTCCGCAAATACACATATTAATTAATTTTGCAATTGTGTTCATGTATCAAACATTGGTTATATTTCTGCTGCAGTTTCACTCATTCTCTCGCCGAGAACAATATCGACGTATGAAAGTGTATTATGCAGGTGCTAGATACTGAAACTGCTGGGATGGACTGAATAATGGTGTGACACCTCATTGTTGGTATATTTTGATGGGTTAGATTTAGTTAGGCAAGGTCTGTTAGGAACTTCCCCTATAGTTACTGATAGGGTATTATTACTTATTTTACCGACTAGTCGGCAGTGATCTTGCAAAGTAATTTGTCAGTTTTTTTTTATTTACTTTGCTGTGTTGTAGGAAAGTTTTGCTTGATTTTTATTCTAATGGGCTAGAGCAAAGGGGGGAGGGGGACACTTGTGGAAGGGATTTGGTAAAGTTAATTGGTTTGATTTGAACCCAACAGGTTTTCCAGATGATAATTTATCAGTTTACCTTTGCATCAGAATTAGGTATTAATAGTCACTGATTGTTTTTTCATGCAGTGATAGCGAATCTTTTAATGATTATAACTACAGTTGCTGAGCATGGTTTAGAATACTTGTTTATTTTGTATTATTAGATAAGGTTATAGTGATGAGGGATATACATAGGGTAAATTTGGGATTAGTGTAAATGTAATTGAAACAGTTGCAGAATGTTTGAAAATTTCTTTACCTACCCTGGCAGTTGAAATATATCTTAATGTTCATTATTCTAGTTAGAATATGTCAGTCATAACTGTGACTGAGCAGCAGACAGATAATATACTAAAGCAGTCACACACCCCACTGCCTGAATTCCCCTCAAGCAGCCATTCTGTCATCTTTTAACATTAAACCCTTATATATGGCCAAATAATCTTTACAAATTATTCTCTGCCAATTTAGAAATTGGCATGTACACCAAAGCCTCATATATGCCATAAAATACAGTATGTACAGGTGTTACAGAGCCTCCATTTGATCAAGACTACACTGCATCTGAGAAAAGCCTCGTAAGTTGCTCACATATGTACAAAAGTGATTAACAGTTGAGAGGGCTAACAATATTGGGCTAGACCAGTGTCAAAAATAAGTCACAGAATGTAGGATGATGCTATGGGGGACTGGAGGAGATAGTCAGCCAGGCTAAGGAAATTGTTGTGGCATTTGGCAAGGTTGGATGAGATAGCAGGAACACATTCCCTTGAGTCTTTGTACCTTACTTAGTTTTTCTGAAGACTTCTGTCGAAGCCAAAACAATTGAAGAATAAAACTCTAAAGCTCTCGCCTGTATATATTTGCAATCCTAGTTCACGTATGTCTTAATGTATTATCCACATTTGTCAAGTGGTGATGGAGACCCAGGTTTGGGAGAGCATGATCAAGTATAGTAGAAGGAAGATCACAGGTTGCTCAAATCACAAGAAGTTCATACAGGATTGCTTGGACAAACGAGTGCAACCAAGATTGGCACCGGTTCAACTATGAAGTGGTGAGAAGCCATATAGTGACTGTGAGAGCAGTGTTGATGGAAGGGCACATAAATCTAACAAGCAAAGGGTACGAGTTTAATGGACAAAGCATGTGATATACCTGTCCTAACATTTGGCCATTAAACTGGAAAGAGAAAACAATGCAAAGGAGACACTGGAGTGGAAATTTGCATGTCTCCATGATGATGATGAATGGAAATAATTCGAAAGATTGGAAATAGCATTAAATCTTTCAATGAAAGTTAACAGAAAGAGGCAGATGCATTATAACTAGGTTAAAAGTTTAAAACACTGGAAGGACTGAAAGAGTTTTTAGGTATATGTGACACAGAATTGGAGATGGTAGGACAGTAATGCTGACAAAGGGTTCAGACAATGGATATTGTTATGTTACAAGGCCTTAGCTGATATCCAATCAAGCATTTCCCAAATGGCATAGTTTGAGTGAAGTGATTGGTGTGAGTGATCGAGACATGATAATGCAAACAGACAAGGGTGGTGGAGTGGTTATGATGAATAGCTTATGTTTTTTAAGATGATGTGCCAGCTGAATGACGAGTCAGCATATGAGAGGAAACTTACGGGATATGTTAAGAGTGAGGCAGTTAAGTTTGAAAGGAATGTAAGAAAACTCTTATATAGGTAAAAGAGAGGGAAGAAATTGATAAGCTTACTTGAAGAAATTCCCTTCCCACCAAGAATATGAGGTCCATAACACTGGGTATAGAGAGTGTATCATATAGGATGGCCACACCACTGTCTGACAGTATAAGATTTTGGAAAAAGGCTTGGATGTTACCTACTAATGGGCAAAAATGAAATTGATTTTTTTTTTATAGTGACTGACATGGTGTTGCAAAACATGCCCTAAATGAGGACATCTCAAATGAAAGGAGAAAGTAGAAGGAAAAGAAAGAAGAAATTTATCAGGGCTCCAAATGTTTTTTGGGATGGCATGTCATAAATATAGATTTAAGCAAATGAATTATGGAACAAGTAAGACTACATCAGTGACACCATATAAAGGCCCAACAAAGAAAATCACAGAAAGTGATTCAAATGTAAAAGATTTGGCCATCATAAATGAACAACTAGAATTCAGAGAACAAGTATAAAGAAAAATAGCATTATGAGGCCATATGATGATTGATGTTAAGAGATTTCACTAAATGAGGCAAACACCTATTGATGAGAATGTTGATTGTAGTCTTAAGAAGGAAAATTGAAAAAATGCTGTGTCACTAGGTCACCATTGAAATACAAGCAAAGTCAGTGTATGAACTATCCTGAGAGGCTGAAATGACTGGAGCTATAGATCCTAGTTGGGAGAAGAGAAAGATTTATGATAGTATATGCCTAGCAACTTATTAAATGTATAATGGAAAATGAATTGAACCTGAAAGCTTCTCAACATGGAAGAAGTGTAGTTATCAAATCTTCAAAAATATCGTGAAATGTAATGAACATAAGTAGCATATATATATATATATATATATATATATA
>JAUUDZ010409361.1:0-15296 GCA_032361705.1 Panulirus versicolor | reverse complement strand
ATATATAAAGTCACTTTGACAAGGCTGTATTATCGAGAGTACAGTCTCGATGAGATGCTTTATACTACAAAGGAGTCTACGTTTCCTTGCTACTGGAAGTAGCGCAGCCTTGGGCTGCAGGAGCCTTTAAGTAAGATACTGGGTAACACCAGGACTCTTTCCATCGAAATCGGTCCTGGAGTGATCATAAATGATAAACAAAAGTACATGAAATTCATACAAAAGCTGTAGTTAGGCAGCGTTACAGAAAGCTTGCATCATCGGGCCAGGTTGGGCGCCCTACCCTATTGATTAGCTAAAGTGTGCGACTGGGATAATCCTCGTAGTGACCGGCCGTTCTGATAGGATCTGAGAGGCCAACATCCTTCGGTAGAGATTAGAGATTAATATTTGGGTGTGAAAGTGGGTAGCATTGCTCTAGCCTGGAGAGATTAAAGATTAATGTTGGGGTGTGGAAGTGAGTAGCATTAATCCAGCCTGGAGAGATTAGTGATTAATACTTGAGTGTGAAAGAGAGGGTTGCAGTACTCCATCCCAGTCTCTCGCCATCACAGCAGATACGCTGAAAATTACCCTAACTTTCTTGGCCATATCTAGCTAAACTCTGTGGCCCATAACACCATAGTGTCCTTGTTACAACCTTATTGCACTGGCTACAAGGACTGTCATACACTCCTGGAGTACACAGGGACTTTGGACGTCTCTCTCCATTTGCTAGGAAGGAAGGATGTGGGGATTCGGAATCTTGGTTCTAAATGGATGATTTTTTTGAAAAAAGGTGAATGTGAACCTGCAGGCAAGTGGCATGGTTGCAGGATGCTTCCAAGTAGACACACGGTTTGCCATAGGTGAGCGGAGTGCGCGAGAAATATTTGAACTCGAGATGAATGTTGTAGGGATGGTTTAAAAAAAGGAAACTTTGAACGGGCTAGACTTTGGAAAGCGATCGAGAGTTTTTCTTTAAAATCAAATGAAAGGTATTGTCACTTCTCTGCTCATCTGTTCATTATGAAGATATGAAACCATCTGATCATCAAGCTTTCAGCTTAACCCTTTTTTTTTTTTTCCTATCTGCAAGATAGGAAAAGCCTTCAGATAAAGTCTTATGAGGGAAGAGGCGGTCTGGAGAGAATGGTCTGTTCTCTAATGAGGACATGATCACATCACCCGAGTGGGCTTACCATAAGCTTGGCGACGGTGAAAGGAGGAACCTTTGTACCCGGCGGCCATCATGATTCGGCTCTTCCCAGTGTGCCGCTGTGCTGGGACGATTATACCTTCATTGCGCAGGATGTGTGCCTGAGACTCTTCTACTTCGTCCTTGTTATGGGTATTTCCAGGGTACAACCAGGGCGCAGCCTAAAAGCACACCGTTGAATGGTACTCAGGACTTAGCCTCCCACGAATGTTAGATGTGTTTATCCTCCTCTTATTCGCCTTCGGCGTGGCTCCCTCTGTACGCCACCCTCCTCCGCCTCTCCTCCCGCGGTCATGTTGCGCACTCCTCCCGCAGATGGTGGTGTATGGTCCACGCTGCTCTCATCCTCCTGAACTACAGTGAACCCTCATATTATCACGGGGTCGTCGTCCTTTGCATCACTTTGTTCTCTCCAGCTATACTTTGTCTCCACCTCCTCCTCCTCAGCGCCTACGGGAATGATCTGTACCGCACTCCGTTCCCCTCCTCTTTGGGCAGTAGCCGAAGGTACACAGAGATCAACAGTGAGTAAGCCGATTCGTGTGTGATACTCGATCATAAACTCTTACATGAAGTTGTACCCAATAAGATTGGATTCTGTTTTCCCCCGAAAACTAGAGTCCAGTTATATTGGGTTCAGCATCCCTGGTAAAGATGTTATCATGATGTGGGACAATATATTGACAGAAAGCGAATGTTATCCGTAGACTGTAAAGAGCATTATAAGCTTGACCTATCAGACTATATATAAGACACTGAGTTTCCGTAATTCTTTTTTCTGAAATGAGCAAAATCAGCTCTCTTGATTTTTAAATGAACTTTCGGATCTGCAGTTACACAAAATACTTCACCTGAAGTGAGGAAATGAGATGGAAGTTCTTTCGAGTTGAAAATCTCTGACGTGCTTACTTTATGCCTGTTTCTAAAGCGGGGTCTCAAGCTATATTGATTTCCCTCTCGATGCCTTTGACGTAACAGTCCCGTAGTGACGTAGCGACCTCTCTTCGGGCGGTGAGCTTTGAGCCAAGCAGGGTACTGAATTCAGCAGATATGTGTGATTTGATGGCCGAAGATTTGACGTAAATACAACAACTCCATCCTGAGTGTTCTGTATATGTTTCATATTTCCATCGATTAGGCTCTGGGAGCTTACTCCTAATTGTAATTAGCTCAGCAGTAATGATAATGCAGTTACCTTTATCATCTAATCTGAATCTGTCGTCATAAACTGCCAATACTCGGCTGAATGGCTTTCCTTAAGAGAACAGCTTCCAGTCATTCTAAGAGCGATTCTGTGCTTCAAGAACGTCTACCATCTAGTTAGTCTTTCGAAGTTCCTCCTCCTCCTCCTCCGATACCCTAAGCTGAGACGTACATTGAAAACTGAGCTGGAAAGACCAACCAATACGAAAGAACATGCCCTCATGAAGCTCCACGCTCTCAAAGGTTGTGTTCATCTTGGTAAACATATAGAAAGGTCAATCGGGAAATCTGACAATAATCGTGACGATCATCAAACTTCTATGCAATTGATGTCTATGTCTCTCAACACTCATGTCAAATGATTAATTATTATTGTCTTGTTATTCAGGTCACCAGAGTTAAACTTTGCCTGAATATAAATTTTCTTTTCGTTATACCCTCAACACACCGTAATAAACGAGACATAATTGGATACGGAAACGCATTTGAGCTGATGATTTTAATGTTTATACGTTTTGAAATGCAAATAGTTTAGAAATTGCAGAAACCCAGATAAGACTATTTTGAATTTATAAACCTCCCTCCTGTATTGCCGCAGCTTACTGGTGTTTTTCCTGTGCCAAACAAACGCTAGTAAAAATCAAGGTGCAAAAATGAAAATGTTGGATTACGGAGATATGCAGTTCATTGAAACCACTAAGAATATGTAGCCATCATTAAATGTCGAATTAGCTTTAAGCTCTTAATTTTATCAAACTTTAATTTTGCTTACTGGCTGAATACTACACAGATATCACTTGAAAACAGGTAACTTAAACAAATCATTCTTCGCATCTCCAGATTTTTAAGCGGTGAACACAACGGGCCAGCTCTGCCTTTGAGCAGAATTTCGTCGTAAATAAGTACTCTCGTAGTTGACCCATATAGATAACACATTCTCACGTATTGTAAGGCTTCACGAGTGTAGAACTCGCCCCGTTCCCGTAAAACGAGCAATGGAACCACTACGATGTGTGGACAGAATCAGTTGATTAAGAGTTGCATTCTGTTACCTACTCAAGAATATAGAGGGTCGTCTTCGTAGAAAGCATTGGCTTCTGATCACCTTTACTTCCCCAAAGGAAAACGAAAGGGAAGGACAAGTTTTCTGATCCTGGACTAAAATGAAATCAGAATGGAGTCCTTACTGACGATGTTGATGTGGTAGTTCGCTCTTTGGGCACGGGAAGGGAAGACCCAAGGAGGCATGAGATAGGATGTAGGATTTCAGAAGACGAGGAAAGACTTTGAGTTATTGCGAATACGTAAAATAATAGTCATTATTTATTTCTATTTGCATTATGAGTAAACAGATGCAGAGGTTTAGTGCAGCTAGCAATTTATCAATTGAGAAAGAAGATTAAGGATGAGTCTCTGAAGCAAGAAACAAGAAAAAGAGCCAAGGAGACCAAGTAAGATTTGCAATATGGAAAGGTTGAAAAGATGAAACAAGGAACAACAAAACCAAGAGAATACAAAGCAAAGAAAACATGAACATAAACGTAACACGTCACAACGTCAAAGAACATTAACAAAAAAATCATTAACTCGAGCGAGGTTACAACGTGAAATCGAGACGTATAACAAAATTAAATAACAAAAGCACCATTTAAGACGTCAGTCACCTCCTCCTTGTGCTCTTTGTGGGCACCACTTCAGTACAGACTGACCTCCCCAACGAAAGGTCGGAAATGAGAGGCAGTGGCTTGTGGGAGAACGAGGTACTCCGGAGCCATTAAATCCCTCATTCCCATGGTTTTAAGGGCTTTTAGGTTCCGGGCGATTTCCCTGAAGGCCACAGTCGACTAGACGCCACACTTGCCTCGTGTCTTCGCTTCTCCAGTTGTTTACCTCGGCGCTAACACAAAGACGGCGACCCAAGCGAACGAAATCTGAACTAAAAACTCTAGTGATCCAGCAACACAACGACTTAAGAGTAAGTACCACGGTGTTTGTCTTTTATCAATGTCTTGTCGGTATTATATGGCAACGTTTAAAATCCGTCGACTTGCATTTGTTCTAAAACATCTGGTTAACGTATGCGCAGCGAACTTAATTCATCCCTAATAGTATTTTTGAAATAATTGTCCCACATTATGAATGTTAAATCTTGCGACAGTACTAAGTGCCAAAGGTTAGGAAGGAAGTCTAGAGATAACATTATTCTGTTAATAGGATACGAGGGAATTCTGAGATGCTTTATGATGTTAATAAAGTGCTAAGGAAATGCGAGACACATTATTATGTTAATGAAATGCACATTATTAAAACTGGTGTATAATGGCAAGTTGGACATCTTTCCCATCTAACTTGGATCATTATCATGTTTTAAAGACACGATTATGACCCAAGTTTAATAGGTTAGTTATGTGGAGCCTGGAAGCGCTCCACGTCTTCGCTGGCTCTTGGAACCAAGTGTTTGGCTGGAAATCTTCGTCTAAACGTGATAGAGTTCACTTTCTTTGCACATCCGCCAGGTCTTGGAGCCAGGTGTGTGGGACGTATCTTCGTCTGGTCTTGAAAACTCCAGGTATTTTCAAAAGCTGTTTCAAGTCCCATGGGTCTTGATGAAATCAGGTGTTTGAAGCATGTATTCTTGGGTCTAAAGAGCATGGTTTGTACGGCTCATCTCCACCGTGGCTGGAAATCCGTTCTCTTGCACGCACTCGCACATATCCATCGTGAGTCGAGACCAGGTGCTATTGGACTCCTGCACCGAGGCTTAAAACCACGTATCCTGGTAAACACCTGATGGTTGACAGCAACACGAAAGCATCATTTTTACAGCTTATATTCTCTCCTGGCGAAGGTTATATGAGTAAACTGTATCACAAGGAGGCAATCGTACAAAAGGAAAAAGATTCCTTTGTAAAATATCTTCGTAGAATTGTAGATTCACTCTCTAAGTTTTAGGTCTCTTACACTTTCGAATGATCACGTATCTATGAATTTTTGTCGAAATGAAAGTATCAAGAGGCACTAAGGATGGTTATGTCCTTTGTTTTAAATATAGTCAGGCCTCATCAAGGAACTATCTCATTATAATTTAGCTTCAACACTGTTGCCTAGAAACTATGCCACGATTCTTATCTTCGTCTTGGCTACACTGCCACTGGACAGAGGGGGGAAGGCCTGGATGGGTTGGGGAATAGAGGGAAGAAGAGTCATTGTCCCGAGGCACTGGAGCCTAATCCTCGCTTAACAGGAACCGTTATTTGATTCCAACAATGGGTACTGTGCCGTTGCTGATTGTTCACCCCCTCCACTCCTGAAGTTCCCTTTATCTTAGATTAGCTTTGCGACTGCAGTTTCTGACGGCAATTGGTATCATTTCAGCCGACGCCTCCTGAGCGAAGCTCCGCTTATCTGCGTTTAACACCTCCCGGTGGCGGTATGAGAGTGGATAAGGAAAGCCAGAGCGAGGAACAGTGAAGCGAATTCGCACGAAATGTCGAAATTAGAACCGAAAGCTCAACCCGTTCAACTTCTGTGTATCCAGAGCAGTCTGATACTGAAGAAAAATCTTGTAACAAATACATGTGTATGGAAAGAATGCTTCCAGGTCAGTTTAACTTTACATTTTGGAGATATTTTTTTGGAATATTTGAGAACCTCCTGCACACAGAATGCACGATGGATATTAAGACTGCCACAGGGAAAAAGTTAATGTGCCAGTGGACTAGAATGCTGTGTACTGGTTTATATTCATAACATCAGTGGGGTAAAGGTTAATTCATTACTTCAGGGCATGTCCAGGATACCTCAGAAGTTCAGACTCATAGGTAGTATTCACTCTTTACCTTAATTTCAACAAATGCTCAAACTGCACATTTATTCAACTAAGGGTAAATTATAGATTCTGATTGGAGTCCTGACTTTTGAAAACACCTTGTACATCTGGTGGTGTACATGAATATTTTGGACTTTTCCTTTTCGTTTACTTGCTACTTTATCTAATATGGAATTCATGCATGGCTTTTCCTTGAAAAATAAGGAATAACAAAATCTTAAATAGCAAAACATAGTTTCCACAATTAAACCATTTATATGTGCTAATTACATTAAGTGTTTATGTGGAAGATAATTCTATATAATCAGTTAGTTTCCCTTTCATCGTCTTTTCCATCTGAACTAATCTACAGCTAGCACTCCAATTGATAAAGCCACTCCTCTCAGCACCATATTTTCCTCTAGCTCTACTTTGGATGATTGCATATCAATTTCTACCCATTGAACCCATGCAATCTTCTATATATCCCTTGCATAAGGTCTTCTTAATGACTCTCTTGGCTCCAAGTGGGCAAGGCATGATCCAGATGTGTCCCTGAGCTCAGTCCAACCCTTGCTCACCTATTTTGTCTCTAAGGACCCAAAGTTTTCTTTCTTCATGGAAGGATACCTTTGTGCAGCCCATCCCTAAGAAACAAGACCATTCCAATCTTTCCAACTACTGCCCCATTGTTATTATTCAAGCTATCTCCAGTCTTTGAAAGTCTCTTTAACTTTCACTGTCTATTACATGTAGAAACTCATTTCCTTCTTTCAAATCATCAATGCTTTTGCTGTGCAAAGTCTGAAGGTAATCTTCCTTCCTATGTGAGCCATGCCTCTCAGAGATTTTGGCGAGTCTTTTGTCATGGCTCTCAACATCTTCAATCCCCTTGAAAAGGTTGGGCATACATCTTTGCCTTTGAAACTTTCTTCCTTTGGCTTTTATACTTCTCTTTCCTCTCTAATGCACAGCTTTCTTTATAGACTTGTCCAGCTTATCCATTCAAGAGTGGTGCCCGTCAGGATTTTGTCTTACTACATACCTTCTCATTCTTCCTTAAATTATCTTTCTATCTTTCTTCAGTGCCCAACCCCATTCACTCTAAAACCAATTATTCCAATCTACGTACTTCAACTTAATTTCCCTCCCTTCCAGACTCCTTTACTCATTTTCTCTTTATTTAGACCTGGTTGAATTCAAAAGTGCAATTTCTGTCATTACCCCTTTCTAAATCTCACTTGTTTCATTTTATCAGTTTTCAAAACATTGCAGTTCATTCTTGTAACAGCATAAAAATGTTGAGTATATAAAATCCTCCACTCTGTTCTAGAAACACCACATCACAAATATAAAATGAAATCCTCCTCACAGCAAAGGGTTTTATATATGTGCTGAAATTATTTTTTTGTGAACAGCTATTCCATATCTGCATCATTCATATTCACCCCAGCAGGGGTTGCTGCTCACATGCAGTACCTGAGATGGCTCTTCCACCTTTCTCATAGCTAGAGTGGAACTAAAAGCCTTCTACCACATGAACTCTCCTACTTTCATCTTTTTTCAACATCCCCTAACATCAATTGTGATGCAATCTCTCTTATCCAGATAGTATTTCAGCAACTTCTGCGATGAGCGTTTTATGTTTCCCAGCCACCACTAAGGCCTGGACCCACATCATGTGATGGGCTGCTTCTTTCCATGATTTCTTTGTACATACCAGTCACAAGAAGTGACCATTATGACACAACCTTTCCTTAAGCAGTGCAACTATGGAATTGTTTACCATTTTTCTTTTTTTAACCATTCCACCTTTCAGAGTAGGGTCTTCAAACACATAGGGAGCTTGAATTAATTTCTACATTCTTTTTCACATACTCTTTATTTTTTGTGTCATCTGATATGCCTGTACCATGTCAGCTATGATGAAAAAATTCTTCATTGTAAAATAATTCTAGAATAAAATTCATTAAGTTTAAAGCAGCCATAGGATACACATTTTCAAAATAAATAAAGTATTGCATTTTTAGCCTTGGTGTTTTGCATAGAAGAAATGTGTAAAGATTGTATGACATTCTGAAAAACTCTCTTGTAGTGATACTAAGCTCTGGAAGTTGTATACGTGTCTTATAGGTTACTTTTAGTGATTCATTTAACCAACAACACTTTCTTAACACCACTTTATTTCCAGCTGATTTTTGTAGACCATATATCTTACAGAAAATGGCGTAGTGGACATTTTTTATTTTTTTGGTAGAAATGGCATAATGAACGGAGATAATTAACAAAGACTAACCAGTTATAGTCTACTTTAGTGAACAAAAATTATCCACAAGATGAGTGGAAATAATACTGTCTGAATATACACTGAATGTTAGTGCATTAGGTGTAATATTTTTTTAGATATATTCATGCTGTTTACTACTACTGCTATGCCTGTATGTGAAATAGAGGTGCAATGGAAAGACAAGCTCAATAGAAAGAAAGAAATGTTATTTTCACTTCTTCTCTCATCAAGACATGTTAAATGTATCATTCACTTTCACTGTTTATGCTCACTTGGCATAGGAAAAAGCCAACACAAAGGTAATACTGTGATACAGTATAACTTTCTGTGTAATCTCTGTTATTTTTGCTTACAAATCTATCATTTCATAAAGGACTTTTTTTTTCCTTCATAGACAGAGATGAACACAGGAGGGAATTGTACAGATTTTAGGGTTAACATAGTGGGAATATCAGATGTAGCCTTGCATCCCTGTCATATTTTATCATCCAATATTCTCAAGATTTCTTTCAAATACATATGTGCACTACATCACCCCATATCCTTCAGTATTTCTCTAGATATGTATCCTCACTCTATAAGTCTTATTATATTTCACTTTTTGGGTCACTTTTCTGACAACTATAAGAGATATTGTAGTAAGGGAACAAGTATTCAAACTAGATATTGTGTATTATCAGAGAACCTCGGTGAAACTATAAAGTCACTAAAGCGAGGGGGCTGCAGTGTGGACTGCGATGTTTTGTGGGGCTCATCATTTGGTACTCAAATCACATAGCTTAAATGCTGTTTACCACTACAGAGCACATTTCATAAAATTAGATGAACTTTTCTTTAAATCACTGTACTAATATTTTTGCATGAAAAACATGAAAATATCTAACTATGCTTTAACATTTATTTACGAAATTTATAGTTTGTTTATATGTGATGAAGAGACCAAAGTCTTAGTGAAAAAAAAGTGTAAGATCCTATGACACAAGTTGGAAGGCAATTATATTTTTACAGATTAAGAACATTAATATTTCACTTTAGCTTTTTAAAGTTCGAATAGATATGCAACTTTTTGAAGAAAAGAAAAAAGATTACAGGACCTTATACACACCAGAATTATCAGCCAAGTATGTCCAAGATCTTGTATGCAATAAAACTTGTCAGCATTCCATCTCAACAGTGCAAGGTTTAATTTATTTTCTTGTGGATTCTAATACCATCAAGCATCTAGCAATCCTAAATTATGGCAGTATTATTATATGTACATGAACTAAAGACATATACATTAACATTTATATTTACCTGTAAATTCATGCACAAGGGCTCTAGAGACAAACATCAACACTGAAACACACACTACAGTACAAGCAAACATATCCACAAATATGGCAGAAAAAAGGTAACCTGCAATAATGCAAAGTTCAGAGATGTAACTAGATAATTAACTAAATGGTTTAAGTGGTCTATGTGAATATGTCTTTTAAAGTTAGAAAATCAAAATATTTGAACCACCAAGTTCATTTATGCCAATTGCTTGATTTTACTAGAAAAACCATCTTATAACACTTCAAGATGTGCAGTTTTATGTGTACTAAGCCATAACTCCAAATATCTTAAGAGCTACTTATGATCTTCAAATATTATACACGTAGAAGATCTCCAGTCCGATTTCCTTTGGACTGAGCAGCGTTTGAATTACTGTATGGGTTTTTTCAGCTTATAAATAACAATCTTTTTGATGAGCTTTTCTGGCCTTTAAACACTGTTATGATATGATATATTAATGTATTATATTATATAAGAGGTGTAAGAGACTACTTGCAAGTGAGAAGCAATTCCTGATGAGGCTTTTTCATTGTCAGAAGAGAGAAAAGAACACTCCTAAAGACCCCACCATATCCTGTCCCTGGATAGAGTACAGCCTCAAAGCTGTAGGAGCACCTGAAAAGGGCTCCATGAATTAATTAGTTGATGAGACTAATAATGATGATATTAATACTGATGATAAT
This sequence comes from Panulirus versicolor, assembly GCA_032361705.1. Classification (NCBI taxonomy): domain Eukaryota; kingdom Metazoa; phylum Arthropoda; class Malacostraca; order Decapoda; family Palinuridae; genus Panulirus; species Panulirus versicolor. Next base: position 4,797 of record JAUUDZ010409361.1, on the reverse strand, counting down.
AATAAACACTACAACACTTGGAAAACATTTATTCATTGTATCTAACAAAAATTCTTCCTGGTCTCCGGTTCTAACAAATGCACAGTAATGCAGACTATGGCAGAGTTTGACAATTACATAGAAGACTAAGTGCTGGGGTTGAATGCCTGTTGAACATCATTGTAAGGGATGAACAAGAGCAAAAAGAATGGGAAATTACAGAGCACTAATGCTTCAAATTCAGAATTTGGAAACTCATGCACTCTCTTGAATATGCAGGTATTTGGATTTTGGATGCTTTCAAAATATGTATATTCGGACTGGAGATACTCTACCTGTACTTGAATTTCTCTTCAAAACTAAAGTATTGTGATAAATTCATAGAAATGTTCAGACATTCTGTTCTTAAAAGTTGTAGAATGCATGAAAGATTACAAATATAGCTGCATTGATGTACAGTTTACAGTTGTGTGTCTGTGTGTACATTTGATATGATTATTATTGATTTATTAATGTGGACAGATTTGAAGGGAATATATGTTGCTGTGTTGAAGTTACGAAATAAAATGTAAACTCAGTGTCTGTTATTCGTGAATGCCACTCTAAGCTACTTTGTTGTATTAACAGTAAAAAGGGTTATCAAAAATGTTATGCTCCCAGTTTAAAACATCTGTAGTACTTTAATTGGTTTTTTGATCTTCTTTCTTCTCATGATTAATCACTCAAAACTATGTATCTCAACTTGTGTTTTGTAAAATTTTATTTTCTTTGGTGGTTGTAGCTTGGCCAAATATGCTCATTTCTAACAAGTGAAGGTATGACACTTTAATCATCAGTTCCAAAGTCATGCCTGACGTCAAAGTATCTGAAATTTTAATTGAACTAACTTAACTAATCCAGACAAACAGTGTTACAGTTTAATGACCCTCTGTAGTTGCATGGGACAAATGATAAAACAATTAAATTTCAATCCAGTTTTAGCGTAAAACCATCTATATGTATCCAGTAGCCTGTTGCTTAAGGTTAATGGAAAGAAAATCACAGAAAATTCTTTACAAATCTCTGCATTTCCAATGACACTACAGCATTTAAAAAAAATTTCCAGGGTATTCTGCATGCTGGTTCTGGTATTACATAAGTCAAAGGTTGTAAAAGAAATGACTTTTCAAGACTGAAACTGAGAGAGAGTACAAAACAAAGAGTTATAAGGGGGTGATTTGATTACTGAAGAGTGGAAACCCTTTAGAGAGTGATGATTATAATAGTTTAGGAAACACCAAATGCAATGGAATAGTTAAGTAGTTCATTATACAACCCCATTACACCTTTTTTGGGACTCCTGCAACCTCTAGGCTGCACTCCATGCAGGAGCAGAATAAGGTGGGCTCCCTGGGGGCAAGAGGGACCTCAGTAACATTGCACTCCTTCCTCCATCTGCTTATTAAAATGATGATACAGTCCCATCGAAGATGACTTCATTCATGGTGGTTCCACTTGCAGGATGAATGATAATGGAGAGGATAGGAAAGAATATTAAGCTTGGTAATGGAAAATGGCTTGTGGAATATGATTCAATAAAGGATGACTATATATCCAAAGTGTGTTGATAATGACTGAAATTTGAAACAAAGAAGTTGTTAAGATAATGAATGTCCTTGAGTATTTCACATAAAACAATTCTCACTGGGAAAAAATAATAAAGATCGCTGATGATGTCAAAAATGTAGGTACAGGAAACAGTGGTTCACAATAAAGACTGGAAGAAAAGTTACAACAACTACTTTGGTTCTGTGGTAGTGTTTACAAATTTTGTGAGAAATAGAAAGGTTATGCATTATGTATGCTGATGGTGTAAAAGAGAGGAGGATATTTAAGAAATGTTGCAGCATCCATATAACACACTGTTGCCTATTGAATCTGCTCACTTGTCATGGTTTTTGAAAAACAAACATGTAGTCAGTGATAAAAGTTACATGTGGATGAAGACATAATAGAGAGTGTTATAGGAGTTGTATTTGATTTCATAGCCAGTGAAATACACATCAGTGAAATGGCTACCATTATAGCTATCAGTGTCTTAAAATAATTTATTCTTTCATGATGTTGCTAGATATCAATAAAGAGTGTGGTATAACATATAAACCAATCATGTTGCCAACAGGAAAGTAATATAGTCTTCTTGATATTTTGTACAGTTTCAGGAAAAGCACCAGTAGAAGAGTAAATTCCTGCTCAACTTCTTACTTTCTAATCAACTATAATACTCTTGTACTATTATCTCAAAAATCACAGTTCACTCCATTAAGCGTTTATAGATCCTCTGTTATCTCCGCTCCAGGACTGTGCCATGTGTATGTTGTGGTGTTCCCATATGATGCTCCATTCCATTGTTTTCCAATCATTCTTCCTCTGTATTTCCTGCTTAAAATTCCCCTATGACTTTATCAATGAATATATAGATAGTCCTAGGAAAATACCTAACTTCTATCTCATTTTTAAACTATTCCACAACTTATCCAAAATGTCTTGCTCTTTTCTGCAGAAGCTGAACACTGAACGCCTCCCTCCCATAATCTCCAAATACATTTCATTGCCCACTCAAACATGTCTTTCTGGTACCAGAACCAGTTTCTATCTAGTAATTCCTTGAGCAAACTGTTAGATCCATATTTAATAATAATATTTGATAATATGGTAATAATAAATAACATGAGTAATAATAATAATATGATAATAATGATATTAATAATAATGTTAATAATAACAATAATGATGATAACATTACTGATGATTATAATAATAATAAGATGCTTATATCACGTACAACTCATTTGTATCAAAATCTAAACTCAAGATATGATTAGATTCTTCAGGTGATAAACACATTATTCTGGCCACACTTTGGTGAAATGTAAACACTAGTGCTGCCAGTTGGGTACTGTCTGTCAGTGCATGTGTGTTTGTAAGTACATTTAAGTTTGTGGAGGTGAATATATATGAAATGTATTCTTGTGAAAGGAGTGGATTATTATTATGTACTGAACTGTATCTTAATAGATCTACTGCCATAATAGTAAAACTATATATACCTACACAATATTTCTAACACAAATAACCTAAATTTCTTTCCCTTTCAGACTCTTGAAACGATGGAAACCAGGGGCGGAAAAGCCATTGCAGGACTGAAGGCCTGCAAGACACACCATTGCCAATACTGCTCCTACTCTACTTATTTCCATTACCTGTTGGTGCGACACACCCGAACTCACACAGGAGAGAGACCCTATTCATGCCCACACTGTCCTTACCGCTCTTCCCGTAAGGATTACCTTAAACACCATATCAATACACACACTCCAAAAGAGTCAGATGCATTTTCCTGATAAACAAGTAGTTACTATTGTTTTGGTTTTATTATTTATTTAGTACTTCTGCAGTTGCACTGCCCACCTAACAAAAGTACGTTAAGTTTAAACCTTTCTTCTCTCATGAATATATGACAATGAATGAACACTGTTTTATTAAGTGTGAACATTCATTAAGTTTTACTGTTTAATGCAGTACCTAAAGGACATGGACATTTCTCATAGAAATACTATTACACCACAACAAAACAAACACTAGAATGCTCATCACTTGAATATTTTGATGTATGATTAAAGCATACTATAAATTGGATTAAAAAAATCACTTTAATGGAGGCACCTGAGTAACTATATGCTGGTATGGTTGTGTACAGAGGAGGGGATATGATGTCAGTACATTGAACTAGGTCACAAGAAACAGTTAAGGCAATGGTGCTTGGCTGTGGATGGTAGGTACATTACACATGAGAATTAGAGGATGGATATGAACAAATGATATCAATGGTAATCTGTTCTTCATACTACCTCAATAAAGTGGGAAAGGCAGTTAGTTGTAAGAAAAGTACTTGTTACATATGACAGTGTAAATATGGTCAAAAAGAAGCAAAAGAAGAATTATATATGATTTCAAATCCAAACACACACTTGTCAGCTCCAGGATTCATTTCTATGGGCCCCCACAGCACTCAGGAAGCTCATTAGGTGGGACCGCATGTCAACAAGTGTGATGTTGTGTATATGTCTATGTGGGGTCACTGCAGGGCAGTTGAGGGGTAAGTACTCAAAGTGTCTCCCCTATAGTAGTTGTGTGTTAGGTGTAAGGGGTCTTGTTATATGCTGATTCAGTATATGTATTGCTGGAGAGATGAGTAGTGTCCATATGCTTGTGGAGTTTCAAATGGGTGTATGTCTGTTGTTAAGATATGATTGGGAGGGCAGTTGTGTAAATGCTTGTCAAGTCATTAGGGTGTGTGTGTGTTTTGTCAATATTGTGTTTGTCGAGGGTGGGGGTGGCAGGAGAGGCAAGGAAAGTCATTTTATTTCTATGTGGATGTTAGAAGTTGGTAGTAGAGTAGTGTTGGATGAGGCAAGTGTTGATCCAAACAACTGAGTGCTGAGAATATTGTAGTGATATTTTATTGGAAGGATACTAAGAGGTTTCTTTTTCTTGCATGACACTGGTGCCAATCCATGTTGTGAGGACATTTATGTTGATGTTCATGGTGTAGGAAGTGGATATCATGTAAGTTGTGTGTGATACCCAGAATGACTGAAGTTCTATTGAGTGGGAATGTTTGATTATTCATGGTTATGGAAGGGAGCTGGTTGGATTCACATCTGTCTGAGGGTGGATTTCCAGCCCCCTGCTCCCTCCCCTTTTAGTCACCTTTTTACGACACGCAGAGAATCTGTGGGAAGTATTCTTTCTCCCCATCCCCAGGGATAATATATA
>JAUUDZ010409350.1:0-15296 GCA_032361705.1 Panulirus versicolor | reverse complement strand
CACACACACACACACCCCGTTCCCTGTAGTCGCCTTCTACATCAATGTGACATCACACAGCTCTACCTCACACCTGCATGTATCCCAAAACTTTCGCTCAGCTCTCAGTCCACTCTTACACACCTTTTCCTCCACTGTAGAAGGCTTTTACACCATCCAACAGTTTTCCCCTATACCGTATATCCCTAACACATTCTACAAAGCATTCCACTTAAATCTGTCATACGCTTCCTCCAGATCCGTAAAAGCTGCATACAGCTTACCACTGTCATCTTTACTAAAAAAAATCTGATCCATACATCCCTTCCTACCCAAAACTCCCGTGTTCTTCACTTATTCTGCATTTAGTCACTTCCATTGTTAATTGATATTCTTGTATACTATTTTCCTGGTATATTTAGCAGACTTATTCCCCTATAATTGCTACATACATGGTTTGCACCTTTTCCTTTTAGTAAAGGAGTAATAATAGCCTTCACCCAGTCCAGTATTTCAGCCATAGTCCCATCCACTCCAAGTGCCTTTCCTACTTTCAGCCTCATTATTGCCCTTCTTACCTCCCTTTTTGCTATAGACCCCTGCACTTTTATCCTCTTCCTTCCCTCCTCCATACCTATGCATGTAACAACTGCTGCCTCCTCTTTTCCCACATTTATCACTTCTTCAAAAAACTCTTTCCATCTTCCTTTCACTTCCCTCTCTTGATTCAGCAATTACCCTTCCTTATTTCTCACATCAACATTTCCACTCTTACATCCACCTCTTTCCTTTTTCACCTCCTTCCAGTATAGTGTCTTATTATTGAAAAAGTTTCACTCAACTTTCTTCTAGAATCATCATCTGTCCTTTCTTTGCTTTCCTTTATCAGTTTCTTAATGTTGTGCTTACATATTTTTGTATTCTTCCATCTTCTTTGCTGAACTTCCACTGGTACTTTCCTATTGAGTAATGAACCATATGCTTTTTTCTTCTCTTCCTCAGCATTTCTAATCTCTTCTGTCCACAATGCATTACCTTTTTTATTCTTGTATCTCACTACCTTATATCCAGCTACTGATTCTACCACCTTTACTAGTATTTCTCTAAACATTTTAAACATTCACACATGACTGCATTCCTAGTTTCACTGCACTTCTGTCTAAGCTTTCTGTTGGTTTCCTTTCATACTCCTCCCTGTATTTTTCCTGATTCATCTTCTCGCTTGCCAACACTTTTACCTATCCATTCTTCCTTACATCATATCTCCACTTTTCCCTGATCCTTATCCCCACGAGAATGCAAAATGTTCACAGTCTCCAAAGAATCCTCTCATGGCTCTAGCATCCAGCACAGCCTTTCTCATTCTTTCATCCATTGCCACAGTCAGTCAAACCCTTTTGCTCTTCTTTTCCATCATTCCTCATCTATGTATATCTGTGGATCCTCTTGTGCTGAAAAAAGGTGTTCACAAGGAATAAACCCCTTTCAGCACAGATATCTACAAGATAGCTTCCATTCTCATGTACTCCAGGCACTCTCCATTTACCAACTATCTCATCATTTCCATCACATCCTACTTTTGCAAACTTATCACCCAGTATGACCATGTTTCTCTCATTTTCAAAACTGTTTATACAGTCATTCAAATTCCTCCAGAAAAGCTTCATTTCATCCTTACCTCATACAGTCTTCATATTCACAGGCGCATACACACATACCCAGGCATATTTCACATTCCCAATCTTTCCTTTCACCCATACTATTCTTGATCCATTCCATCCATGCTTTGTAACACACTCCCATACTCTTGGTAATAGCTGAATTGCACATCCCTCTTTTCCTCTTCCCTGATAATTTTCACTCATTTCCGTCCATACCACACTTCCTTCCATACCCTCCTACAACTTGCATTCATCATTTCCAGTTTCAGTCCACACAACCTGCCAGTCCCATGCACATCCATGCTACAACTTTTAAACTTCTCCACAGTCTCCCTCCTGTTATTCTCCCCAGTCATCCCATTTACATTCAGCGCCATCACCCTGTAATCACTCATTCCTTTCAACCCTTGGCATAACTGGTAGACTCCAGTGCCACTTCTTAGCCTCTTGTGCCTCACCCTTGACAGGTCACTGGCAGAGGGCACCAAGAGCATAGTGTTTCCAGAGGCAGCATGGTTCGAAAACTGTCAAAACTAAAAGTTACTACACCTCAGATGTTTGTCCAAATCTAAAACTATTGCCCTGATGTAATTGGGCAATGCCTCCCCCCTTTAGTTCCACCCTTAATGGGTGTACTGATGAAGTCACCACAAGAAGGCAGGGTGAGACTTGGTTACTCCAGTAAAAGTAGAGTACCCCTTGAGGTGCTGAAACTCAGTACTTTTCCCAGTTTCAGGCTTCTTTACTTTCCACAGCAGCAGCAGCACCTACCTCATTGGTTACTATAGAGTTAGTTGCCACATATGCTCTTTTCATCCTCGACAAGGCTGATTCTTCATCATTAACTCAGAGCTATGGGTGAACTGTCAAAGGGGTTATGTGCAAGCCAGTGAGATATACAATTCCAGCTCTTCCAAGGAATCTGCATGAAGTCTTATGGCATCTTGATGGGTAAACCAAATGAGTTGGAAGGAATGAGTGATTCATGTTTTAATGATGATGAGCATTGTGTGTTTTGATGATGGCTTTGATATTTCTCCTGAAGAATTATCAGACAAGCTGTTGAGATATTCATAAATGCATTTTATGGCTCTAAGGTATATCCAGATACTTACGATATTCTTTTCTCATGATCAGATGCTAAAATATGGTGAATTCCCTTTTCTTGGCAGCCTTTTTGGATGATAATGAATGATTAAGAATAGCTGTAACTCTTTTTTATCATTTGATTTCCAGACCCTTAAAACCTTTCTTTAGATGCCTAGAACACATTTCTAAGTGGAATACAAGCAAAGATGTGAATTACTTGATTTTTGCAGTGGCTATGTTAGATTTTGCCCATCTTCCAACATTTTTGCAAAAGTTACCCATACTCATCTTTGTAAGTATATTTGATGAATAGAAAATCAACCTTCCAACGCTCGTTCCTTACAATTGGTAACTGCTGATACTGGAAAGTCTACAAGATAATTTGTGTGCTGTCAGGGCAACAGAGGAATTGCAATCTAATATATATAAATGTATACGAATAATGGAGTGACTAGTTCTAAGTGAAGGTTGGTTTGCAACAGGGGTGTGTGATGTCTCCATGGCTGTTTAATTTGTTGATAGATGAGGTGGTGAGGAAAGTAAATGTGAGTCTTTAGGCGAGTATGCAGTCTGTAGGGGATGAGGGGGTTTGGGAAGTGAGTCAGCTTTTTGGTTGCTGATGACACAGCACTGATGACAGATTTGAGTGTGAAACTATGGAAGTTGATAACTGGGTTTGGAAGAGTGTGTGAATGGAGGAAGTTGAGAATAAATGTAAATAAAAGCAAGGATGCTAGGTATAGGAGGGTTAAGCATCAGGTTAGTTGGGGTGTGATTTTAGATGGAGAAAATTTGGAGGAAGTGAAGTGTTTTAGGTACTAGGGAGTAGATATGGCATTGAATGAAAACATGGAAGTCAAAATGAGTCATAGGGTGAGTGAAGGGGCAAAGGTTTTAGGAGCACTGAAGAATGTGTGCAAAGAGAGGTAGTTGTCTGAAAGGAAAAATATTGGTATGGTTGAGGATATAGGAGTTCCAACAATGTTCTTTGGTTGTAAGGCATGAGCTACAGGTGAGGATGTGCAGATGAGGGTGGAAGTGATGGAAATGAAATGTTTGAGAACAATATGTGGTGTGAGGTAGTTTGATCTGGTTACTAATGAAAAGGGTGTGGTTGAAATAACTGAAGAGGATGTGTTGAAATGGTTTGGACATATGGAGAGAATGAGTGAGGAGTGGTGGATATATGGAGAGAATGAGTTAGGAGAGGTTGACAAAGATGATATTTGTGTTAGAAGTGGAGGAACAAGGAAATGGAAGAATGAAGTGAAAAAGATTTTGAGTGATAGGGCCTGGTCATTCAGGAGTTTGGGAGGTGAACATGGGATACAGTGAATTAGAACATTGTGGTATATGGGGGTTGACGTTCTGTTAGTGGACCGCACTAGGATGTGATGTAGCCGGTTTGTGGATAGGGAGCTGTGGTTTCAGCGCATTGCACATAACAGCCAGAGAATGGATGTGAGCGATTGCAGCCATTCTTCGTCTGTTCATAGCACTATCTTGCTAATGCAGGAAGTGGTGATCAAGCAAGAAAAAAAGAATAATGGAACGTATGTTACTGGATATCACAGCATAATTTCACAGAGAGATGTGTAAAGTTTTTGGAAATTATAGCAATTGCATACTGAATATATTAACCTGTAAGGAGGGAAACATCATGCAGATGATAGAGTTGCTGCCTGGAAAGCCATCTGTTTGTAGCCCTCATACCTGTTCCCTTTGGAACTCCTTGAAGTGGGTGGCCACAACTGAAGAATCCCCATAATTGGGGAAATCCAGGGATCCTTCTTTGTCGTAAGTGCCTCATCCTCAACAGGCCACTGGCATAGTGCAAATCTAGTGCAGTGTTTCCAGAGATCCTAATGATCCTACCAACTACTTCCACCTAATGTGTTTGCTAATGTATTTGCCAAATATCCCAACTTACTACTTATACATAGGCCCCTACTTAATGTTCCTACCCTCTAGTTCTACCTAATGTTTCTGCCTAATGCTCCTGTCTAATGTTCCTACTTAATACTTTTATATTCTGCTCTTACCCTGTAGCAGAAAGGTTGGGCTTGAGCATAATCATATGATAAACTCATCACATTTGTAAGTAATGTTTTACTATATTTTTAAGTGTATCAGTTATTTCAGAAAAAAATACCTCTTTTGAATAGTAAGACAAGAATGCTAAAGCTAATGGGTTTGTGTAGGGGATTTGATGCAGTTGCAATGCTTGCTCTTGTTGCTGTGCAGTGAACTGCTTTACTTTTGAAAGCAAACAGTTGGGAAGTGTGTGCTCAGTGACTCGTGGTTGTAGAGTTGCAAATACAGCCAGAAGTTGAAACATGAAAGCCACAACAGATTTGATGTTTTCAACACTGTTTGTATGAAAACTTTGAAACTTAGAATGATGAATGTGAAGGCATTGTAAGGGTGTAAGGCATGAGTATGAGTAGGAAGAGAGGAGAGTGAATGGTTAGTCTATGGCAGGGTTGTGTGAAGTCACCATGGTTGTTTAATTTATTTATGGATCGGGTGGCGAGTCTTGGAGAGAGGAGTAAGTATGTAGTCTGTTGGGGATGAGAGGGCCTGGGAAGTGATTGAATTGTTGTTCACCAATGATAAAGCAATGATGGCTGATTTGAGTGAGAAACTGCAGAAGTTGGTGACAGAGTTTGGAAGAGTGTGTGAAAGGAGTAAGTTAAGAGTAAATGTAAATGAAAGCAAAGTGGGACCATATCAGTTGGGTCACAGTAGAGAACAGTTAAGGTGACAAATTGTTGGGTGGCAAATATTTGAGTAGCTTTCAAGAATAGGGAAACGGAAATATTTATTAAGCTGTTCACATCCTACATAAGGCCAGAATATGCTACCTCGCTAATGCGGGAGACAGCGACAGAAGTAAAATAATTTATATTTATTTTTGCTTTGTCGCTGTCTCCAGCTTTAGCGAGGTAGCGCAAGGAAACAGACGAAAGAAATGGCCCAACCCACCCCCATACTCATGTATATACATACACGTCCACACACGCAAATATACATACCTATACATCTCAATGTAAACATATATATATACACAGACATAGACTCTCACCTATATCCACTTATTCTTGGCTCATGCAGAAGGTTATGACTTCTAGTTAGTAGCTCCAAGAAATAAAGGAAATAGTACTACCTATACAACACAATAGACTATAAAATGCATGAAAATGTTATTGAAAAAATATGTAAAAATATAGGAGAGATACATGAAGATTAGCAACTGGTATCCTCTGAGGGTCCTTGTACCATCATTCTGTATGAATGATTCCTCATGACAATACAATATTTTTGTATTGTATCACTCATTATGTAATATGCACAAGTTTTTTGTCTGTTTTATGTCACATGAGTGTGAATATATAGGAGAGAAACTTAAAATTTACTATCTCTCGTCTCATTCATGCACATTCAAACACCCGTGTGAAACTTGAAAAGGGACGACCACTCCTTCCTTGGCTTCTTCTGTTCCATCCCCTAGAAAATGAAATGGAAGAAGGGAAGGGTTTCCAGCCCCCACTCCTACCACATACAAGAAATACAATGGTAATATTCTTTCTCCCTAATCCGAGTAAAGCATTACATAAAAATATGTGTCTGTGTGCAGTGTAGTGTGTATAAGGTAGGTAATGGGGTAAAGGTCCAGAGCGCATTAAGGAGTGTGTGGTATGAAAGGTCACTGTGATGGCAAAGATGGATATGCTTGATGATGCAGTTAGTCCCAATGGTACAGTGAATTGGAGGAATGTGGTACACAGATGGTAAGTTGCGGGCAATAGACTGAACTAGGACATACAAAACAAATGGAAAACCATGGAGAGGTCTATGGGGCCTGGCTGTGGATGGAGGAACTCTGGTTTTAGTGCATTATACATGACAGTTTCTTCACTCCCAAGAGACTGCAGTGTTTGTCAAGAGAGTAGCGCATATTTGTGAGCAGAAATGGAAGAGGATGAGTGGTTCTAGGTGAAGGTGGATCATTGGCAGGGGTGTGATGTCATCATGGTTGTCTACTCAGTTTATGGATGGAGTAGTTAGGAAGATGAATGTGAGGGTCTTAGAGGAAGTCTGTTGGGGGTGGCAGGGCCTGAGAGTTGAGTTCATAACTGTTTACTGATAACAGAGTTCAGGTGACAGACTCACATCAGAAACTACACAAGCTACTTTCTGATGTTAGAAGAGTGTGTGAAAGGAGAAGGTTGAATGTGAATAAAAAAGCAAGGTTATTAGGTTTAACAGCACAGAAACACAGGTTAGTTGGAGTGAGTTGGTTTAAAGAGAACCTGGAGAAATTGAAGTTATACACACCTAAGAGTGGACATGGTAGTGAATGAAACCATGGAAGATGAAGTGAGCCATAGGGTGGGTGATGGGGATAAGGTCCTGGGTGCATTGACGTGTTGGGAGGAAAGAAAGGTCACTGTTGTGAGGGCCATGATAGGAATGCTTGATGGTATAGTAGTCCCAGTGATGTTGTATGGATACAAGGCTTTGGTCGTGAATAAAAAGTAAGAAAAATTATGTATCCGAGAACAATATGTGGTGTAAGGAGGTTTGATCAAATAAGAAATGATAGGTTAAGAGAAAGATGTGGTACTAGAGGAGTATGTACGAGACAGCTGAAGAGGGTGTGAACAAGAGTAATGTAATGTGCTGCTGCATTGCTATACAGCAGGAATAAGCACAACAAAGAATCCATTCCAACCTGTTGTTGTCAAGTCGTTGGTAGCCATCACCTGGGCCAAGCAATAAGGATGAGCGCTCATGTGGTCCACCTGAACTGCCTGTAAGAGCAAGAGTTCCTCCTCCAGAACCACCACTTCCCCATGCTCGAGTAGCCTCACTCCATCCACGACGGGACACTTCGCTCACCTAAAACAAAACATGATTCATTACAAAAGAAAGAAAAATCTATATAAATTGCTCACCACAAACAACAAAATTTGTATAAAAGATCAAGAAAGAGAGAAAGTGATCAGCAAATAAAGCAAGCAATGTTAAGTGCCAAATGATTATGTTACAGACTCATTTCTATAAGCGAAATATTCTTGATTTTTATCAATAATCAGGTATAAAAGTCATGAAAATATTTGACAAAAGAGAAAACTAAGGTGATGTAAAAACTTGAGTCCTGAAATACAAAACTAGAGTAGTAGGGATGTAAAAAGAAGTCACTAGGGCTGCAATAAAATCAGAAAAGAAAATGGAATGAACAGATCCATGTTATCTGCAAATAACAACTGACTCACCTACCAAGTACCCCCACTCTCAGCATACAACTGCTATTCCCTTGCCTCCAAAATCCATGTTTTTATGTAAACTCCATCACCAACCCAAATATAAACAAACTGAACAGCCTAGTGAGATTGTACATCCTCAACACAGATCCTCCTTCACCTGGAACCACTTGTCCTCCATCCTTCCTATCAGCACACGTTCCTTATTCTCTTGGAAAAAAATTTGCTCTGCTTTTAGCTTTCCTCACCTCTTTAAGCAGGTATAACCATATATGTTGCTATTGTCCATATCATTGTACATGTTCACATATAATATTTATAAAAAGTGGGATATCCACATATACAAACAATAACACCTATTTTATTTACAAAAAACTTGACAACACAATCACTATATCATGCATTTTAGGGCAAAACTTTACTGTCCCAATTTTAAGTAATGTAAACACCTTCAGAACACTAAGGAATCCAAGGATATTCTGAGACACACTAACTTCACATCACCATTTTAATGCTGTATGTTGTATACGTGAAAATTGGGATGTAAGATAATAGGCAATGTAAAACATAAGTATGCACAAAGCCCATTTGTATACAAAGGAAATTGGAAAACAGTAATTCTTAAGACAAAAAAAAAAGTTTTGAATTCATGTCATTTAGCCCTATGAAGTCAGAGAAAACTCAAATTTGTGTTGCAGTAACAACAGTACTGTTATTTTGAGTACATTTATCCTAACAGAATTTGTCCAAAGACATGGTATCAAAGAATGCCCTCAAAGAGATTTCCAAAGATTTTTGGAGCACACATATCTGAAAAGGAATTACTTCAAGGGTAGAAACAGTAAAGAATCAAGGCTGAGGCACTTGATACATCAAAGACCTGCAGAGCCCAACCTCAACATGACCCTTGTGTTTGGGAAATGTGTCACTTCATTTCCATTCCTTCCATAACTACTCTGACTAAATATCTATCTGCTAAGTCTGGTATGTATTCACCAAATTTTGCAAATTCTGTTATCTGTTCCCACATTTTAAGTTGCAGACTCTACTTCACAGAATCAATAACTCACTGCATGTACACATGCACTCACAACATAATAAAGAAATCTGAGTCAAAGGGAAAGGCTACAGACAGGCCTTAAATTACCCACAAAGGAAGACAGACGTGTGTGTGTAGCGACCTGATAAAACAACCAGAGGCCATTTCATAAAACTTAGCAAGACATTGTGAAAAAAGTTGTAAAGAAGTACTTTAAAGTATAAGAGTGGTGGATGACTGTTATAAACAGAATGAGAGAATAGTAAATGTGAACAGCAAACAAATTTAAAAAGTTGTGTGCATGGATAGCAAGATGAATGAGGTACTAAAAACATTTTCCACTGTTTACCAATGTTACAGTAAGCCAAAAAGCGGCCACAAAGATAAATGACTTCTTCCCAAACATCAATCTGCAAGTTTTGTCACCATGCCACAGGACTTAAACAGGGCTATTAAGAGTATGCCCATGTGCTCTGCTCCAAGACTAAACTAGATATGTAAAACTATTATCACAAATGCTGAACATCCTCTAGAAAGAAACCCTGGATTCTGACATAATTCTAGAAACCATGAAACTGAGTCACAAAGCCCCATTCCACAAAGGAAGAAGCAAAACACTCCCAAAAAATACAGACCAACAGCACTTGCATGGCACACCATTCAAATTTTTGAGATAGTCCTAGGATTAAGTTCTGGGGAGGAAGATCATGCCTCTTGCAGCTGCTTGATACGTATTTCAAATTTAAGAAGCTGAAAAACATTTAAAATTATGTGTTATATAAAGATTTGCAAAAGCCTGTCATAAATGTGACCACAATGTCACACCATTCAAATTTTTGTGGTAGTCCTAGGATTAGGTTATGGGGAGCAAGATCATGCTTCTTGTATCTGCTTGACACATATTTCAAATTTGCAGAGACTGAAAAACATTTAAAATAATGGTGTGTTATACAAAGAATTCCAAAAGCTTATCATAAATGTGACCACAGTGTCACAGTTCAGAAAATGTATAACATGGAAATAATTGGAAAACAGGTAAACAACTTCTTGTTTAACAGGTCAAAACACACTGTTGCTGATCAGGCTATTTTCAATGCCTTTAATGTGAAAAGCCCATTTTCTAAAGGAACTATATTTGTACCTCTACTGTTTTGCATTCTTATATCTAACACTGACACAAATACAAGCCACATTTTCATATCATCCTTCACAAGTGATACTACAATAAGTATGGACATTTCATTAGTCCAAGATACTGAGATATTACAAACAGACATAAACCAAGTCTTCAACTGAAATGCTCTTTAGGAGAGAAAAATCCCATCTGCAGTACTCCTTTATGGGAAAGGAAATAAAACGCATCTACTTAAAATTAGTTTTTGATGAGAAAGGCAAAACATCTTTTGTCTTTGTCTCAATTTGTGCCAAGTATATGGAAAAGTTCTTCAAAAAGAGATACATATGGTTATCCCAAGCTGGATATTGTAAGCTTGGTGTCTTTAGAGATAGCTATACATAGAACTGCCTCAGATACCCTGTAGCTATGCATCATAAATGGTGCTCAAATTAAAGTAGATAAGTTACAGTGAGAGATATTCCTATGAGTTACATTATCAGTTCTTTGAAGTAAGCACAAATGAAATATGAGTCATAGGGAAACAGAGTAGTCAACATGTAAGCAAGTTCATAAATGAGGAAATGCATACTGACAAAACAAAATAAAAAAAAAAATCGGTATGCTATGGGCGTAAACCACCCTTCCCATATGTAAAAGTTGGTAATTACAATTATGTGGCAACAAACATTTACAGAGATAAGCAAAACAAATTCTCAACAATACAGGAAAACACACGCTTAAAGCCCCTTACACACATCTGTGAAGTCTAAAAGTATGATCACATTAACACTAAAGCTAATTCTTCCTAACCTGACTTCACCCCCAAAAATCTCCTGACCTATTGTATCCTCCCATGATCTCTCCTGCCCCACTGTATCCATCCATGATCACTCCTGATTACTGTATCCTCCTGTGATATCTTCTGACCCACCGGTCTCCTTCTGTGATCTTTCCTAACCCACAATATCCTTGCATGATCTCTCCTTTCCACTGTATCTTCCCATGATCTTTCCTGACCTATAGTATCTTGTCAAGATTTTTCCTGACAAACTGTATCCTCCCATGATATCTCCTGACATACTGTATCCATCCATAATCTCTCCTCCCCCACTGTATCCTGTGATCTGTCCTGACCTACTGTACTTTCCCATGATCTCCTAATCTAATGTTTCCTCACATGATCTCTCCAGTCCCACTACATCCTCCCATGACCTCTCCTTATC
Organism: Panulirus versicolor; assembly: GCA_032361705.1. Lineage (NCBI taxonomy): Eukaryota > Metazoa > Arthropoda > Malacostraca > Decapoda > Palinuridae > Panulirus > Panulirus versicolor. Next base: position 3,921 of record JAUUDZ010409350.1, on the reverse strand, counting down.
TACTGTATCCTTCCATGATCCTTCCTCTAATGCATCCTACTCTGATCTCTCCTGACCCATTGTTTCCTCACATTGTATCCTACTCTGATCTCTCCTGATCTCCTGTATCTCCCCCATCCCCCTCTCCCAATGTTTTACCTTGTGATCTCTCCTATTCCCCTGTATCCTCCTATGATTCCCCTCTCCAAATGTATCCTCCTGTAATATCTCTGTCCAACTGCATCCCCCATGATCTTTCCTTGTCCATGGTAACCCCCATGATTCCTCCTGACCTACTCTCAGAGTTTTTTTTTGACCCACTCTATCCTTCAATTATCTTTCCTGACCCATATAATCTTTCCATGGACTCGACCTACTGTATTCACCTATGGCCTCTCCTGACCTATGTCATACTCCCATGCTTTCTCCTAAGCCACAAAGTCCATGATCTATTCTGACCAATATTACCCCAGGATCTCTACTGACCTATATTACCTCTCCCATGATCTCTCCTGACCCACAGTATCCACCCTCAATCTCTCCAGATCTGCTGCAGTGACCCATGACCCCTCCTTACCCACCATATGCTCAACTAACTTCTTATCCACCTTTTGTTCTGTTTCTCCTCCTAATCGAACTATGGTCCTTGATCCTACTTATCCATATCAAGCTCCCATAACTCATGATTCACTTGGTGCTCTTCATATTCTTCCTAACCTCGCCTATGCTCTTTTATTTCAGAGATCCTTCCTGACCTAAACTTTGGTACTGAGATCCAACAGTCCTTCCTGCCCTGAGGTATGCTCCCTTCACCAACCTTATGCTCCACCGCCCAGCCAGCGTGCTTTAAAGAATCTGTTAGAGCCAGCTGGGCCTGTCGGACCTGGGCGGCCAACCGCGTCTCGAAGAGCTTGGCCTTGAGCCGTCCGAAGGCCGCCCTCGACCCGTCGGCTCGTGTCCAGGGAGAGAGGGTAGCGGGGCTGTCCCTCTGGCCACAGGACTCTTCCTCCTCCTCGTCAGGACAGCTGGAGAGCCTCCCTCTACCCACGCTGACTTCCATGTCAGCCATGTTCCTCAGCTTGCTGGTGCTGGTGCTGAGCAACCGCTGCCAGGATTCCCCCTTCACTGTCCTTGAGGCTTTCTTACAACCTTACTCTCAGTGTCACTGTCTCCAGCACTGGCTATCACTGTCCCTGGTCTGGCTTCATCAGCTGTAGTTTACTGCAGCGTCCTCTCTATCTCACTGTGCCAACGTACATCTCTGTTTCATACCGCAAGTGTCAGTTTCAGCGTGTAATTACGCAACTCTTACGTCAGCAGCATCCTGGATGGGAGGAGGCAGGTCAGGGACCGGCACCAACAGTGCCGTGAGTTCTACAGGATGAGCGGTACCAGTGAGAGCCTCTCCCCAGCATCCGTAGCAACAGCTGACTCCTGCACACGTGGGCCCGGCAACGCCCCAGTCGCGGGTTAGTGTGCGGCAGTCGTGTGTATCACACACACACACACACACACACACACACACACACACTGGACACTGCACACATGCACACCTGAACACTTCCGCTGTACACAATGACCATGTATCATCGCCGAGCTGACCAGAGTCCAGCGCCGGGGACGCAGCTCCGTAGGGGGGATGAGGCCCTCACCACACACTAGGGGGCGGTGAGCAGCGTTACATAACACGCTGGATGTCCTGCTGTGTATGTCGCTCTCGCTCTCTCTCTCTCTCTCTCTCTCTCTCTCTCTCTCTCTCTCTGGGCTACACCCCTAGTATACCCTCTGCACCCCAACAACCCCCTTTAAGCCCCCTTCCCTCCGTCCCTACCTAAGAGGGAGGCAGCCAGGCCACAGAGCCTGCCACTACACCCCTTCTGACGATATTCCCAGATCAATATTGTAAACTGCTTGTGGGTGCCTCGAGCCATCCCCATCACCCGACTTCCTCACTCCCTCCACCGTCACACCCTCCACCCATGCACCTCATTATGCTCCCCCAGCACCCCTCCCCCCATCATCACCATACACCCCTTACCCTCACACTTCCATACCCAGGGGTCCCAAACATGGGGGTCTGAGGCACAGGTTCTGTGTCGGTTCGTCACATGGTTCAAACACGAATCCAACAGAGGTTGACCGTTATCAGGTCCAACACACAGGTTAACCGTGATGATCAGGTCCGACATACAGGTCCAACACATGTTGACCGTGATGGGAAGGTTCAACTTACAGGTCCAACTCATGGTGACCATGAAGGTCCGACACACCCTCCAGCCGACCCTGGACACAAACACTACACCCTGCGTATGTCTCCAGGCCACCTATAACACCTAACTCATCAGATCACCTTGTTAACAACTCTCCTACACATGGAGGGACTACTCTCTCTCTCTCTCTCTCTCTCTCTCTCTCTCTCTCTCTCTCTCTCGCCTACACTATCAGAGACGCGAATGAGAGCGAATAAAGGAGACAGTCTGTACCTGAGTCAGTGCGTGTGTGTATGCAACCATTGACAACGCCCACCACCACCAGCCTCTCTCGCACCCACCACCACCACCAGCCTTTCTCACACCTACCTACACCATCACCACCAGCCTTTCTCACTCCCACCTGCACCACCACCACCAGCCTCTCACACCCACCTGCACCACCTCCATCTGCCTCTCACACCATCACTTGCCTCTCACACCATCACTTGCCTCTCTATCACCACCTACACCAACTGCCTCTCTCACACCCGACGATATCTCTCACAACACCTCCAGCTGCCTCCCTTACACAGACCTGGAACACCATCAGCTGTCTCCAACACCCACCTACAGCACAACCAATATCAACAGCTGCCTATCACATCCACCAACACCACATAACCATCTACCTTTCAAAGCCACCTACACCACCATCATCTTCCTCTCTTACTCCAATTTTCACCACTACCACCATTAACTGCATCTCATACCCACCACCACCACCTGCCTTTCTCATATCCACTGAGTCTATCATCAGTTAACCTGGGACCTACAAATACCACCATGTGCCTCTGACCCACCTACCCCACCAACACATACATTTTGCACCAACCTACACTACCACCTACCTCCTTCACACCCACCTACACTACCACCTACCTCCTTCACACCCACCTACACCACCACCATATACATTTCCCAACCACTTACACCACCAACTGCCTCGCTCACATCACACTTATCACCTACCGAGGAAAATAATGAAAAAATAACCGACCACTGATAACTCTCACCTTTTCACACCCACCTGAACCACCAGCAACCCCTTCCATGCCTCATCCCCACCAACACCACGTCTCACCACCAAAAGGACATACTACCCACCTGCCTTTCACACCCACCTACATCATTACCAATGCCCACAAAGGAGAGACTCAGCACGTGTCTAACACTCATTTACATCATAACAATCACCATCTGCCTCTCTCACACCCACCTAGACAACTACCGCCACCCACTATAACCACCTGCTCCTCTAATTCACTTACAGTGTCAGTGTACATGCTCACTGACTGGCTCTTTCCCACCACCTTGTTCACCATTACCAACCACTGCAAACTTACAAACTACTAACATTTCCAACACCACCTACTGTGAACAGGCTGACATCCACCTACAGTACCACTACCATCCACTGTGAACTCACTTCCAACCAGCATCCCTCCCACCCACAACAGCTGTTAGTGAAAAATCCTTCTTTGCTCCACACTCCCACCTAAACCAATAACACCCAATGAAGACATACATCGCACCACTTGCATCTCCCACGTGCATTATCACACCCATCCAGTATGGACGACCCACGTATGTACACGTCTTCAACCTACACTGAGGATGCACAACCCCACAATCTCTCCCACCTACACCATCATTACCCACTGTCAACGGGCTCCCCACACCCTCGCAACAC
>JAUUDZ010409328.1:0-15297 GCA_032361705.1 Panulirus versicolor | reverse complement strand
TCATCATGATGTTATAATAGGTACTTCGTGTTATCATCATGATGTTATAATAGGTACTTCGTGTTATCATCATGATGTTATAATAGGTACTTCGTGTTATCATCATGATGGTATAATAGGTACTTCGTGTTATCTTCATGATGTTATAATAGGTACTTCGTGTTATCATCATGATGTTATAATAGGTACTTCGTGTTATCATGATGTTATAATAGGTACTTCGTGTTATCTTCATGATGTTATAATAGGTACTTCGTGTTATCATCATGATGTTATAATGGGTACTTCGTGTTATCATCATGATGTTATAATAGGTTCTTCGTGTTATCTTCATGATATTTGCTGTAATATGTCTGCAGAGTGACCATCGCCAATCGTCCTGTCACCCAATTGTGAATTTTGTTGTTGTTGTTGACCAATATTGTTTTATATCGTCATTTTTTCTTATGTTCTTACTAGTGGCTTAGGATTCCCTTTTCTTTTTCCCAGATTTGTTTAAAGTACCTACTCTAATATTGATTTTATGCTCTCGGAAGGTGAGAACACAGGCATGTATTATGGCCGAACCCAGTTAGTGGCTCTTGTTTGTATGTATATGAAGCATTGTGCCATGTTTGAGTGGTCCTGGCACTTTTCATCATGACTTGTGGATGATCATTTGATTGCACCCAAACCACTTACTGGGCATGAAGTGAGAGCGACCCTGAAGCCGGTGTTAGGAGTCAGTTTTACAGCTCATTTCAAGGTGAAGTGCGTGTCACATAGGAAGTTTATCTTACCTAATAAAACAGGGAAATCCTCTAAGTTTTGGAACTAAGCCATCAGCTACGTTTGAGTGATAACATACCATCTGTTGGTGTAAGAGTGGCGTATACAATACCCATATTAGTTCTAACTCTAAAACCTCTACAGTTCTGCTAAACTTCAGACAGAGAAGCATCCAACACCATTAATACTGTATTTTCTGCTATATAGAAGTTAATGTGTTTTTCGCAAACGTAAAAGCAAAGCACTTTTCAAGGCTTATGAGATAATAATAATATTTTGGCTTTCATGGCATGAAAGAGAATTCTTCTTAGAAGCTCCTCGCCATGATAATTTGATTTGTGTTGCTTTACTCAAAAAATATTTCTTTCAGGATTAAAACAATAATTTCCTTTTTTCTAAGGCAGCCCCGAAGTGTCCTTGTTATATTTACATTTTGCCAGTTATGTTTAAGTTACGTGGTTTTCATGTTTCTACTGGTAAAATGTTCCATTTAAATCCCTTCATATATCATCAGAGTTTGATGTCGTCTAAGCTGATGTGCTGCAGTATATCAGAGCTTGTTCTGATGATCCTTAAAATCGCTGAAGTGAATCACAAAGTATCAAAGACTAGACTCTATGTACACAGACTAAAGTGGTCGTGGAGTAGACCACGGTATGTTTGTAACTGGCTGTTGGTGTTTGGGTCGATCAGTGGTTTACCATCTGGAGGTCCTGACCCCTACCCGTGGAAGGTATTTGGCAGTTTTAGAGAGGTGGTGATGTTGTGTCCAAGAGGTTGAAGGAGATGCCAGTTTTTTGTTCATCTACCTCAGTGGATGACAAGTGGTAGTGGATCACTAGAGGTAGTGATGAAGATAGTCCACAACATATCTAGCCCTTTCGTCTCTATGGTCATAGACTCATAGTAAATTAATAATTGTTGCCTCTCAACGAAAACCAAATGGGATCATTATGTGGATAGCAATGTGAGAAATGGTAAAGACGAAATGAATTCTGGAAACCACTACAGCGAAGATACAAGGCAGGTACATAGCTTGATGGTATTATATAGAAGCTACAGCAGACAGCAGGTATACAGCCTTCTTATGTTACAGAGTAGAGAGAGAAGACGGGAGACAGTAGGTATACAACCAATGATTCTTGTGAGTATAACAAGAGACACGTACCCACCATATTGGTTCTGCAGAGTAGACACAAATGATGTATGATATACAACCCACTAACGTTGTGGAGCAGGGACGCCAGACGACAGTGTAGTGGGTTAGTCACGCCTGACGGTAGGTACGTACTGGTGAGGTTTTGAAGTACAGAGTCCAGACGGAGGGCATACAGCCTGATGGTGCAGTGCAGGTGACACACCAGACAGTTGCTACAGTCACGAACAAAGTGCCTGGACACGTCTGAGAAGCTAGCAAGCTAGCATTTTAGAAAGACTCCCTGAGCTGGTTGAACTTGGCTTTACCCTCTTCTTAAAAGAAAATCCTTAAATGTGGGAACTCAACTTATGTATCCATAGATAAAGCTCTTTAACTCAAATGGTAGCTCATAACTGAGACGCAGCTTTGATGTAAGGTAAAGTCAAATACACTTTATTTGATTATAAAAGAATAGGATCTCTCAGTATCCCTTCATGACGCTACAAAAATGCTTCAATGTATTATTAGAGTTCTTGTCGTCATAAAAGTATAAATGTTACGAGGTAGTAATTTTTTTTCTCTTTTTTTTTCGCTGGAAACTCCAGTCCCAAACAAAAATCCGCATCAAGGCCAGGCATTGATTGAAATATAGAAAGGATTATGAGAGGGAAAAAGACGAGACGAGGAAAAAATTTCGCATTTTGGAAGAAGTGGAAAACCTGTCTTTGAAAATGTGCAAAGCTATGATTACTGGGAAAGCTATATATGTATGGGAAGGAAACGTTATCAAAATGGCATAACCGTGAGTTGCCACTGGTCATACAGTCATCATGTGACGCATCAGCTTGCCGAGTATTGTTTGGTCTAGTTAGTGATGGAGGTACACAAGCGGCAGCTCTCGTGAGCAAAAACAAAGTAATACCTGTAGAAGAGGGGGAGTGAACCGTCATTGCGGCGTTGGGCAAGCGGGTCAAGTTTGGAAGTTAGCCTGGGAGAGTTTATAAGTCGGAACGCTTTCGATTCAACCACCGGATATATGAGAACTGTACTCCATACAAGGATGGTTCAGTCTTTTGTATGAACGGAGCAATCATTCAGAAGAAAAGAAATTTCGACATCTAAATAGGACTTCTAGTTTCTTAGAGGCCGAGATGAGATGCAGATCGAGTTAGAGGAGTAGAAGTTAAGGACATGCACTGATTATTTGTGGAAGAGAGAGAATCGCTGATGAGAGGAGAAAAAGTGTAGGGGACAGGAGAGAACCTTGAGAGACACCGCTTTTGATGGAGAAAGGAAGGGAGGGCGATGCATCAAGAACCACGGGATAGATCGACCAGAGAAGAAGCGAGATATGAGGGAGCTAAGTGAGCGAGTGAAGCCTAAAGAAGGGAGTTTAGGAATAAGACCCCGATGCCAAACCCTGTCATAAGCCTATCAACGGAAAATATAAATGATTCACAAAATCTTTCAGGAAAGATGACCAGACATTAGTAAGATGGGGAAGAATATCGCCAGTGGATCCCACCTTACGGAAGCCATACCGGTAATGAAAAAGAATATTATTAGATTCATGAAGTCTAAGGATATGGGAGTAGAGGAGGGATTCGAAGAATTTGGAAGGGGTAGATGTTAAAGCGAGTGGACTATAGTTAGAGGAAATTAGAACTGTCACACTTCTTAGGGATGGGATGTGCCAACTCATGCTGTCAAGAAGAAACAAAAGTACTGGTTTTTGAACAGAAACGAAACAGACGAGCAAGGACAGGTGCAAGTTCAGAGCAACACTTTCAGTACACGATTGGATGCCATCAGGACCATAAGCATTGGACACTCCATAAAGAGATTACAGGAAGAGGCATAGGATGACTAAGAGGATAATTAGGGGAATGAAGGAATGTTAGTCATCCAAGGTGGAGTTAGAAGAGATACGGGAACCAAAGAGTGTTGCTTTGTCAACGGGAGAGACAGTTATAGCACCGTCGGAACAGAAAAGTGAGGGAAAGGTAGAGCGACAGAAATTCTTATCGATGCTCTTAACTAAAGACCAGAAAGACCTATCATTAAATAACGGGGAGGGTTTATCGCACTTCTTTTGAATAAAAGAACGCTTTGCCTTGCGATGATTAAGGGCAGTGATAGATGCTGAATGGGTAAGAGGAAAGAGATTTTTTTTCAAAGCCTGAAATGCCAAATCCATTGCCTGAATAGCCTCAGAACAGAAACATCTGAACCATGGCTCAGAAAAAGAGATCGTCTTGGAAGAATACAGAATAAATTATTCTATTCCCTCAAAATTAAACTCTGCTATGCGTCTGGTGGAGACAGAAGCGTCACCACATGAGACAGAAATTTACCTAAGAGAAGTCAGAAAAGAATAGTCTTAAGTTATTCCAGTCAGCTTTGGTGAGGTTCTAATATCTATGCTTAGAAGGGGCTGCTTGAAGGGGGGTGGATAATGCTGTTAGAGTAGATACATTTATGAGAGTGTCACCAGATGAACAATATCGTGAAGTCAGAGCTGGATGAATTAGAGGTGAAAATCCTATTCAGAATATCAGAAGAGTGGTCACAGCGGTCAGGAATATGGGAAGGGTGGGTGATAATTTGCTCTAGATCTTTGAGAATGGAGAACGTGAAGGGTTCGATCCCTTTGCCATCCGTATGGGAGGAATTCAACCATTCCCTATGGTGGACATTGAAATCTCCAAGGTAAAGGATCTCGACTTGCTGGTGAGAGGATGTCACAGTCTCATAGCAGGAGTTTATGTATTCGAAGAATTATGAAAAATTTGTAGAATTAGGAGAGCAACAGGCGAGACAGAGGAAAAGTGTGGTAGTTGAGAGACAGACCTTGAACCACTAACATCAGAGTTTGGGGACTCAAGGTCCTCAAGGCATGTAAAAGGTGTGTTCATGTTGGAATAAGCACAAACACCACCTTCGAACAAGAATCGTGAGTGGAGACTATAGTTTTATTTGAAAAAAGGGACTAGTGAGAACATCATTGAACAACTATGTCCCAGAGAGAAGTAAGATATCAGGAAAGGTACTAAACAGATGATGTTCAACAGAGGAGAGGTTACTAGAGAGACCACGAATGTTGATACAGTAAATGAAAAAATGAGGAAGATCTATTGTAGGATAGAAGTAGTGGGAGTGACCGGTGCTACTACTGCCAGAGCCTCCCTCTCACTGGTGGTAGCGTCAGGCAAAACCCCGGAGACTCTTTACACCCCATGACACCTACGACGAGGAGCCATAAACTTTTTGGACTCGATTATTTTCTATATCTAAAAAGCGATTGTGCAGACAGGAGGCGGTAAGACGACTAATGTGAAGAAAGTAAGTGAGGTTGAGTAAGTGTATGGTGCTGGTAAGAAGATGGCAGGACTAGCCCGGTAGTCTCGTTTGATGAGACAGAAAGTAAGACCAGCAATCCTGACATGGAGAGTGTAAGATGGTTCCAGGCGCCACTTTAATGCTCCTCATGAGTCAAGAAGGTAGTACCAGTCTGGGCGGCTGTTGTCAACAACCTAATACCTAATCTAACATTTTTCTGGCAGAGTTTGTTCTACAGTTGTGCATTGAAGCTTGAATTCTGGCTATTTAGTTGTTACATAAGGCGCATGAGCGAAGGGTTGCATGAAAGACTTCTTCAAAATGATATGGGATTCATATATTGCAGCCACACCTTTGATCAACCATCAGCAAACCGGTTTCGTAAGAAGAAATATTCATTATCTGCCCTTACTTACAATGATAATGACTGTAGTGTTCAGTGAATACCTATATTTCTTCATGTTTTCAAAATCACAAACTTCAAAATGACACCGTTGCCTTTATGCCATCAGTCCGATTCATCAACAGGTTATCTTCAACAACTCAAATACTTACGGTCTCCAGATCTCAAACTTGTTGTCTTTCGTACTTAATTTACGAAGTCTAAAGATCAACAGTTAAATCCACATCATTCCTGTCAAGAGAATAAGAGTTAAAGAAATAACACTTAAGATGTCGACCTGATATTTTCTCCTTTTCAGACTGTATGGGATGCCACTCCCTGCTCCCGGTATAACATGCAACACGTTCATAGTCATAATCACCCTGGTCTCGTGTGGGCACCTCACCTTACCGTGGGTGAGGTCACATTTCTCTTGAGAATAACCTTCGAAATCTAAAGATGTCGCTACCCCTCGTAGTGATACTGTGGGCAGAGTCGTGATACTGAGTTCACTATATATCTTGTCGACGGTGCAAATCTGGCAAATGAATGATATAGTTTGACCTTAGTGTGATGTTCCAACAGGTTTACAACTTTGTTTCCTCACTTCTTATTCCATAATTCCTGATGTGTCAATCCTGAAAAGAATCCGAAGATAAACTTATATGATTATAGACTTTGAAGACTTCGCTTACGATAATAAATGACCTTGTTACATGAGGATTTGTCGCTGTTTTTTCGGTTCAGTCTTCAGTGTTGAACGGCAATGATACTTCCAACGATAATTAAATTTTTACCACGGAAGCATTGCTCATGTTGAGCTATTGATCATAAATCATAATTTTTGATTCCAAATATGACCTAAGTGGAGAGAGCAGGTAGGTGGCCTAAGATATAACATATTCAGTAACATTTCTTCCTATTGCTACCGAGAGGACACTTTAGTGCAAAGAGAAATATTTCTGACAATATTACTGCCTTCTTGACCTAAGAAAAAGATCTATACATGATTTTCTTTAACTATATCTATCTGTATATATATCCTATTAGTTGTATATCATTTACATAGTGGTTAGTTCATCCTCCTGGCCCAAGTGTGTCATCACATCATTCACGTTGTTGGGGACTCACGAGACAATCATGCACATTTCGTATTGTTATTTGATGTTTTACCTCACCATTTGAGAACTGCTTCTCGTATTTTAGCTGCTACTGTCTTCACCATCTGCCTGACCTCGACACCTGATGGCCCAGGGGTCTCCTCTAGGTCCTAAATCAAACTTATGGGTGAGTGGGGAGAGTTTTGTGCAGCTTTGTGTGGATGATGGTGTTGTCTTGCGCTAACTATATGATATCAAGGGCAAGAATAACCTAAGAATAGACTTAAGTTTGAAGAATTTCTTCTACAATATTCACATTTTGCTCGCCTATGATCCGTCTGTCGCTATGTACACACTCTCTCGGGCCGTGGACTTATATCCATACTGTTAAGGACGTGCTGACCCTCCCACTCATACCCTTGTTCGTGGATGTGTTGCTGAAGGTAACTGGTGCTGTGGTTTCCACTTCTGTGTAAATCCTGCCTCTAGAGACAAAATCATCTTTTCATCTGAAAAATTCCTGTGTCCCAGAATTCGAAGGTAAGGTGCTGTAGCACAAATCCCAGCCAAGCCTCCCTGTTTGCTAGCATCAGTCTGTCCTTATGTGGCGCCACATAACAGTAGACATTGCTCTCGTGCGGGAGTCTTCTCGTGGTCGTTACCAAGCAGTTGTAGATGACGTGATAGCCATACTAGTGACGTCATGGATCGTTCTCGTGCAACGTCGAAGATCAGTTCGTGTTCCTCCTGTGTCGCAACACGAGTTCTGCGGCTGGCAGGCCCTACGTCATTATTTCACGTAAGTATGAATATACGTATAGTTCTAATGAGAATCATTATGGGTATGCTACATAATAGAAAGTGTTATAGAAATGTTTCACATTTGTTACACGACACAGAACTAATCTGGTTATCATGCTATATTCCTCTATGTAGTGTACCAACGGTATAACCGTATGTTCCCGGATGGATCAATGTGACTCGTGATATCTCGGTCGCGTGTCTCAGCGTGAATGTGAGACGAGTTTGCTAATAGTCATGACATCCCCACCTTATACTTCCTTCCAACGAAGTATGAAATCAGTAAAACATTTATTATACCAGATGACAGGAAATGTCGCAAGCAGTCGATGTGTTATAATATTGGAAAGTAGTGTGAGACCAGGGGAATGAGCATTTCTCAAAAGCTTTCGTCTGTGGTGTCATATTGTTCCACACAAAAAGTGGTGAAATTTTTTTTTTACCATGCTCACATATCTGGCTGATGAGTGCATTAATCTATCACATATGACTAGTAATTGACCATGTTATTGGTAATCATACTGACCGAAGACAGGCTGGACCTCAGATCAAATACTGACAGTCATCAGGATAAACAGCAGCGGATAGTTAGTGCTAGTATGGCCATACTGCCCCTCAGATCCATTCATAATCAGGGTTGTTAAGCCCATCAACTAGTGTACACTCACACTGTATACATGACCCTTCTGCATAGCATATTAATGACTCTGATAGCAGTCGACGGCCACAAGTTAATAGGACAGAGTCTGACGTACGTAAGACGTGAAAACGGACATGTATGTCGTATACTTTTATGTGTGTTGCTGGATCTGACGGTGATCAACAGCTACATGTCTCTAGGCAAGATTCCGTTCCATACTTGAATCATTTAGTTATGGACAAAAATTATTTTCATTTAGTATAACTGGGATGCGTTGCGTCATATGAAGTCATCCTCCAAGTGGAATGATATTCAGAGCGGAAAGGTACACAGGCTGCGTATAACATATTCAGAAGTAAGTATAATTTCGTTCTTTTTATCCGTGAACGCTAGCTGGGTGAGGAATCTTGTTTGGAATATCTAACACAGATGGCGTTACAGTTTCTCATGTAGGTTTGGTATAGTTTCAAGGAGTTTTTCTTGAAACTTGAAGCTTCTGCTTATTAGGAAGGTTATCCTCCTCGTCTGTGTTCTTTTTTATTCTCCATGCTTCTTGAGATAGTAGGTGAGATCTTATCTCTTTAAGTGTTATTGTCTCTGAAGCTCCGATAAAACGGGTCTATTCTTCTTTATTCCATCCGTAAATTTCAGCTCTTTACCATATGGTGTGAGTGCATCTGCAATTGTATACATTACTTTCAATCTTCGGTGCTCATCACTTAACATTCCTGAGTTATCAGCAGGCCTCATCTGCTACCTTATACCACCTGACTGCAGTCTTTGTCTTTGTCTCTCTCATCCCTTGGTCTATCACGTGTGATGACCACCTGACTAAATTCCATCTTGTGTTCAGATTTCTTAACGTACTTAAGTACCTGCCAATTTGATGATTCCAGATCGAACAAACCATAACTAGTCGTCCCCTTAAGTCTTGATTATATCCACCATGTCTCATTTCCTTAACGCAGAAAAAATAATTACCACAGGATTGGTAGTTTTATATTTTCTGGCACTACTTTAGTCAGCATTTCTTTTTCTTCACTCTTTCCCCTTGTTCTGGAATATCATTTTGTCCAGTCCAAAAGATCATCTGTGATTTACGTCTGTCACGTCCTAGTTTACTCATCTCTAATCTTAGTGCCAACCACTGTTTAGCTGAAACATTCATTGCCGGTTAATCAACCTTCATCTCTCTGGCTTTCTCTAAAATTTCCCTGATTGTTTAACAAGAAATGGCTCCGTATGTATTGCACTTTTTGAAACATTCAATCTACTTGGCTATAACTTTTCCCGGTTCTTCCGTTTCCAATAGCACCAGTTCTTCTTCATACAGCTTCACTTAATTTCCTGTGTACTTCTCTTTCATCGTCCCAAGGTCTTTGTTCCTCTGCATTACTCTTCATGCTCTGAGTCTGTTGATCAGCCCTAGAGAAAATTGCCTGTGCCTGCCCTCTTGCCCACTGTTTTTATCAGCATTTGTACTTTGCGTCATGGGCATTGCCTCTTGCTGAACGCTGTCTAGGACATATAAAAAAGATCCGCCAGACCTTTTTTTGGTTTTCAGTTATTTCAGCTTCTTCATCTGGTAACGTTCCGTTTGATTTTCATTATTATTTCATTATTATTAGAACCTGTTCTCATTCTTAATAACTATATTCTCAAATCCCCAAGTTTATCTCTCGTATGACGGCACCTTTCAATCAAGGTTTTTGATTTGGTTGCTCAGTATCTGTATTTTCTCTTCCATCTAAGACAACTTCTGATTATGTTTCTTAATGATTTCCTCTAAATTTCAAGCCTAATGTTTCCAGATGATTTATACTTCATTTCTCTATTGATTTTCTCTCTCTTATGAGACTCACGTAACCCTTACCCCTTTCCCTTCTAGTTAATGACTTGGTCACAACTACTTGATCTTGACACTTTCCTTCTTCTGAGTCCATTTGCACTTAGAAATGTTTCAAAGTTCTTACCTAGCTTTGATGTGTGTGTGTGTGTGTGTGTGTCAGCCTAATCTTTCACCTGCTTTATCTTGAATTTTGGCTTTGATTTTGACGCCTTCACATATCACATCTTTCATATTTCATATTTATTTTCTTTTTTTGTAATATCCGTATTTCATTATAAATCATGCCGGCAGAAGTAGAATATTCGAAAGCTCCTCATTACTGAAGGATATTTCAGTGATAATTCTTGTGTACTTATGTTTGACATACAGGCTTAATCATACAAGAACTTTTCCATATTTTTCATCTTTACTTCTTAATTCTAAAGTTACAATGCATCACTTTTTCGATTTATAACAATTGGCACTTTTTAACATCACATCTCCTATACTTGTATTTCAAGTGTTTTCTCTGTTGACCATGGTAAGTCATATTGTGGCCTGATATAACAATTGGAATATTTTCAACGGTATCGTATCATCGTAAGAAACCTTGACACACACCGTCAGTAAGTGAGGAAGATTCATGGTATTTTGTAAGATAAATCAACCTTGGTGTCACGTTGGTGTCGCATCAGAACATCTTAGTGTAGCATCTCTGGTAAGAAGAGTTAGGGACGTCACTACAACAGCTAAATATGATTTAGTACAACCTTTACGTGATGATGATGATCATTCATAATACCTGGAAAGGAAAACATTTAGTGTACCTTGATGGACATATACGTTTAACAGAATTAAGATAATCTTGTTATATTTTACCATAATAAACTTTTGACTTACAGTTTTCTTGTTAACAAAATTACTTGCCATGCCTTTCAAAAGCTAGTACTTAGATGCCCCACAAATTGCTCATCTAACTATATAATGCTTCAAAGTCTTTCACATTGTTCGTCTATCGATTTTCGTGACCTCTCACTAGAGAACTATTACATTTGTTTAGCAGTACAGGGATGTGTCCTTGTTATCCGTTGGCTATATTCTGTTTTCTCCTATTTCTGGCTCTCTCTGCTTTCAAGAAAATTGATCTATATACCGTAATATTCATTCGATAATTCTAGACAGTATCTTAACAATGCTTCTCAGTCTACTTCACATACCCTACAGAAGCATTTAGTAACTAGTCATGTCTATGAGCAATTCATAATTCTTTCTGACCCAATCATTGTATTTTTGGTTTGTGTTCAATATCGCTTCATGAACGTTCTTGTGTCATTACCTGCACGATAAGAACACATCTCAGCCCTCGACCGTTTGTACCCTTCCTTGTACTGCTCGCAGGTGAGAACATTATAGTTGACAACATTTTCTCCTCCCTGGATATCCAAACTGCAAACCTTGCTATGCTTCACATGTTTTCCTGGTTTATTTCTTACTTCATAAACTTGTTTTATGGCTTTTATGCTATCCAGTCTCTCGTCGTCCTTATGTTCCTGTATCACACGTTCCCCTATCCTCCTCGTTGTCCTATAGTTTGCAGTTTCATCTTTCATATTTTTCCATTATCCTCTCCCCTGACTTTCTTACTGAATCCAATTACTCCCTTTTCTGTTACTTTTTTTGTCCGTATTCTTTCCATTCATTTTCAATAGCTGATGAATATTCACTGACTATAATGAATTCATCTCTACACTATAGTCCTTACAAGTCGTCAGCGTAGCCACATTTATTGATAGTCTGTTTTTGTTGTCTGGAAAAATAGGGGCACTATAACCATACACTTGTACTGAGCACAATATATTTATCTTAACGTATGTTTTCACGATCATTATTCTTGCTGGTAATCCAGCAACTAGATCTCTTGTAAACATTCTTTCTGATGCCATCTGCTTTTTTTCTTTTTATCTATTCATAAACCACATCTACTCAGTTTATCTTCAGTTTCATGGGAAGCATTTCTCACACTTATAGTTACGTTCCTATTAAAGTTTAGCTCTTATATATCCTATAATTTCTAAAAGATAAGTGTCATCTCTCTTGTACTTCTTAAGGAATGCATTAAATGGAAGGCTACGCACAATTGTGCTGAACTCTTTACTGCTCTGAACGAAATAGATTTTCGCTATGTTATCATGCTCAACATGTACAAGATCAAGTGTCACTATATGATGTGTATATGGATGTGGATGGGATGGTTGTTGGCTGTGTGTGTATGTGTGTCTGTCTGTGTTTGGGTAAGTAATCATCATGAAATGTGAGTTTACCTTTGTAAGGTGTGGTTTTTTCTTATTCCTAGCAGGTGAATATTGATAATTCTACTGTCCAGTACGTGAGCACATGAATGAAACGAATAAGTTTTGGGCCCATCCCGGTATGCTAAAGTCAGGCTGAACTAGGTGGTCGTACTGTGATGCTATCGATCTTTGCTCTGATTTTTCACAACGCATGCCTGCATCCTCCGTCACTACATGTTATCACTAGAACTCATGTTCTTCAAAGGTGACAGGTCAGTGACGTACAATACATTGTGCTAAAACTAAACAGACAAGATAGGCAATATTTACGTCGTCACAGTGTACAGATTTTTTTTTTTTTGAGCGATGCTTTTATTCCTCACAATGACAGGGAACTCTGGCAAGGCAATCTTTACCCACAGGAAATACCAGAGTAATCTGGTCTTGTAAATAGCCGTCGTAGATAATTTCAATGGAGACTCTTCCCCATTTTTTTCATTTTCTGTTATGAGAGGCACACTGTTTTTTGTTTGATTATGTTAGGTTATGTTATTTGTACATTAAATGGTGGATATTAATCCTATAGATAGTAAAGTAACTAACTAAAGTCTTACAAGCAGCACATATGCAGTGAGAGCTTGTGTGGCTTCATAATTATGTTTACTACCTGACGTAGATGTTCAAGGTTTATCAGTTGGTGGTTATAGTCAGATGTACACGGTCCTATTGACTCTGGCGGTCGATAGGACTACAGTCAATCATCAATAAGATTTTGCATAGTTTGCCTAATTTAGCATAGGAAACTCAGTTGCACTTAACTTAGAAATACTACGGTCGTAGGGTCGACTGCTTACCACTTGTGAAAGAATGAACTGGCTGGTGGCTGCTGATGTAGCTTTTTTCGGTCCTCCAGTATACTTATCTCTACCATTACTAAAACGGAGGGATCGAAGGCTATACCAATGTAGAATATCACATTAGCAATTCATCATGGATATGTCTGGGGTTCCTCGCCCACTGTGATAAATAATGAGAAATATTGACATATCGACGTACTCTCTGAATTTATATATATCCGAATGAAGAAATTTGTTTACAAACAGGTCGAGCATTTATTTGAATATGTTTTGGAGACATACAAAAGGAAATGCTCTTCTTATTCAGGAGCGATACTGTTCAAGAGGCTAGTTAGTATCCCTGCAGTGCTAGACCTTCAGAATTGTTAGTTACAAAGTCATTGCTGGAGACACACTACTATGGTTCATGGTTTTGAAGACATAACACACATATGTCCTCTTTTAATGAATATTACATAATCCCCCTTCTTAATGCACCTCTTGAGATTCTCATACTTGTCTATGTGATATCTTTTCCTGCAGTCAAGGATTTGCTTTTTGGACAAAAATTGTAGACGTGGATTAGATGGCTTTCCTCCTCATCTCGTGAAGGAACGTACGGTTGTCAATACACCTGAGACCATTCTTATACATTTGCTTTGCTTTTGCATGAGAACCAGATCTTCTCCATCTTGAATACATATATTAACATTATCTTTCCTGAAACCTTCTGAATCTTTATTTTCTTGGATGACTAATGTGGTTGTCTTACAGCGAGATCAACCGCTAATGTCACGTCCTGTGTTACTAATGTTTGCTCATACTCTGTAAGGGAATCTGGAGAAGGATAGTGGCTCCATGCATGGAAGGAGAGTAGTATGTAGCACATCTTCATATTGTTGGAGCATGATGCATGCACCGGGAAGTCAGCAGTATACAATAAACACAAAACAACTATGATTAATCAGTAAACAGATAAAAAACTTCCTATCTGATGAGAAGTACTTTGCAGATTACGGATTTATCGATTATAGATGATGGATTATGGACAAGAAATAATAATACAACAAAGATAGATTTTGATTTTAAGAGTGAAGATGAGGGTGACATTCCCTCGACTGATGGAAGGTTATCTAAATATATGCGAATATAGGACGCATGTCAGGGGAGCCTTCTTGTAATCAGCTACCAGAGGGCTCTACTCTGAGATCATTGCTCGACTTCATCTAGGCTCTTCGCCCTCTGCGACGTAATAAATGAATAGAAATATATAAATCTATGAAAATGACTTGCCGGAAGAACTGGACTCCTATCTGAATGTCATGAGGAAGTGGAAAACGAAGATTATTGCATCAACCTAGAATTGTCTACAGCCCAGACAGTGTACAAAGTTGGTGTGATACATGGGTAATAAGATTCATTTAACCCGAGTGATATAAAGTAATGAGGATGGAATCAGCAGGATACAGACCTGGGGTGGACATCGTTTTGCCTTTGGAAAATGATAAAGGAGACAAGTTGTCTGCTTGCTGGCATATATTGTGATCGCGTTCATGTATATGGATAAGAAAATATTCACCAAGCTGTTCACAATCTACGTTAGGCCAAAACTTGAGTGCAGTTCTCAAATTTCGTCACCATGTTTACTGAAGCACAAAAACTATTAGATAAGGTCCAGGTGAAGGCACTAGAGATGATACCAGAATTAAGAGAGATTAGTGGCATGTAAAGGCTGTAAAGATTTGAATTTTTCCGCTATGGAAAAGAGAAGTGCAAGGAGTGACCTGGTCACAGCCTTTAATCAGTTTGGTGAGGTTAACAGTAAACAATTTTTCGAATGTTGCCGGGATGGAGCAATAAGAAAACTTAATATGACACTACGTAAGTAACTTGATAGAAATGATGTCAAACATGAAAAAAGTGCTTTTTTATAAGGCAATAGCAATGGAAAATTGGAAATAGATGATTGATGAAATTGTGAAGGTAGACAGCATAAAGAAATATGAAATGATGTCTGATAATACAGAAAGTTCAAGGTATGAAGCATCTTGCGTGTGAAACTCTCTACCCCTACACGAAGAAATAGACCATTACAATAGGTAACTGCACATACACATACACACACCATTGCTGACCATAAGTTAGCACGGGCCCGCATCGCTTCGAATTCTAGA
>JAUUDZ010409317.1:0-15297 GCA_032361705.1 Panulirus versicolor | reverse complement strand
GGGTGGAAGGGAGTCGGCCCTGTGGTCTTGTAGCATCATAGAAAGGCAACAATTTCTACAGAAATAAAATTCTGTTTCATAGAAAGAAAAAAAGGATTAAAACTGGTTTCAAACAATATTTCATCAAAACTTGTTTTTCCCCAGAATTTATGAAAGACGCTTATTTCTACCGCCCCAGTTTTTTTTTTTTTTTTTAAATAGGGGCCTCGATCCTCATATGAAATTAACCAGACGTCCCAAAATGGTCCCTTCGTGATATTAATCAAGTGACAGGTCCCAGATCTGGGATGTCTTCGCAGTTTTCTGTAGACAGGGACCTAATCAATCACTGACTTTACCGATTATCCACACGATTATAATGCACACACACACACACACACACACACACCCACACACACACACACACACAAGACGCATGTACACGTGCACACACATCCCGTTTCTCACCGGGCACATGGACCACGTCCCGAACTTCACCGCAGGAGGAGGAGGAGGAAGAGGAGGAGGAGGAGTTGTGGGAGTGTGCTCTTCCCTATCTTGGGGGCCTGACCAGCGGAGCCTGTGTGGGACGCCTTGGACGAGGCGCGGGGTAAGGTGGGCTGCGAGAACACCGAAGGAGGGAAGAGCATTATCCAGCTCCAGTCTCGCGTGTGATGAGGGTTGGGCGAGGCCCCAGAGAGGCACCACGTCACACACGCCCACACACTAGGCTAGCCCAGGTCCCCAGTGGAGTAACCCTCACACACCCACACACTAGGCTAGCCCAGGTCCACAGTGGAGTAAGCCCCACACACACACACACACACACACACACACACACACACACACACACAAGGGCTGAATAGGACAATAAGGTGAAACGAGAAAGCGATTCGAGACCGCAAGGAGACCACGAGAGAATGGACGAGACCCCCAAGGGAGGGGAGGTTAACGAGATGGCAGATGGGAAGAAACGAGACCGACGTGAAAGGATTCGAGTGGTAATGTGAAGCGAATCACGCGTCGATCAACCGTATAATAGACCTCCTCCCTCCGATGTTATGAGCCCGGAAGATGGCGAGGTTCGAAGCCTCGGCTTCAAGACGCACCTCTCGCGACATTCGCCGCATTCCCACCCACCCACGGAAGGAGAAATATACGAAGAACATAACGACGGTAAAACGGAAGCCAATAGCCATGCTAAAACTTACAACAAATAGGCCTCCACTCCAGGAAGTGAAGAGCAGCGCATCGTCCAAAAACTCTAGCGCAACCAAACCCAAACGCTTATTCAAACCGTCTCCTTCCAGCGTCGCGGAATGGAACATCTGGAATACGAACACCGCTGGGAATCGTACACATATTCTCACTCCTAGATAGACTCCCTCCCCCCCCCTCCTCTCCCACCCACACCTGGTCCCGCTTGGAGGAGCGGAGCGCTGGTTCCTCCTCCTCCTCCTCCTCCTCCCAGCACGAACATGCATTACCACGTCACTTTGATGTTGCCTCCGACACGTTAATATACATAATCCCGTGAGGCAGGTCCCGCGCTGGGAGGGGCAACCCGGGCTGTCGGCCTCAGATAGTATAACTCAAGATATAATTAATGGCAGAGCCAAACGTTACGAGAGGGTATCTAGGCCAGGGGCAGGTAGGGCGTCGCAAGGGGGGGAGAGGCTTCCTCCCGCACCAGTTAGTTGCCCAGGAAGCGATATATTCAAGACCCTCTACGTACACTCCTTTGGAAACCACTACCTCGGCCTGCCGTAACGTACATGTACGTTCTTGGGAATAGACTCTGTACATAAACCTATGGTGTCTATCCGTCTACCAAAAACCATGGAAAATATTGGCTCCCCTTCCTTCCTTCATAGCCATCACTCCAGTGCCTTTCCATACCACCATGATCACATCCATCTACCTACCTACCAACCATTCCATCACTATGGCTCTCCCGTCCACCATTCCTTCAGTGGCACGACCCCCCCAGACCATTCCATCCGTTCCATCATCATTCCTGTAATTCACTGCTATTCAGATGCTCAGCCATAACGACGATGGATGAGGATGTAAAATCATGCATAACATCTCGCAAATCTTAAATAATTTCTCGAATCTGGCAGCCGGATATTCCACTTACCTGAACTCGAGAAATACAGAAAAAAAAAATTCATTTTTTCATTATTCTTGATCGCCGTTTCCCGCTTAAGCGAGTTAGCGCCATGAAAAAGACGAAGGATGGCCCATCCACTCATATACGCATACATATATACATAAACGCCCATATACATACATATCAACATATACACATACACAGACAGACACATATATACACATGAACATATTCATACTTGCTTGCCTTCATCCATTCCTGCCACTACCCCGCCCCACAGGAAACAGCATTGCTGCCCCCTGCTTCAGTGGGGTAGTGCCAGAAAAACAGACAAAAAGGCCACATTCATTCACACTCATTCCCTAGCTGTCATCTGTAATGCTAGTAATATAACTTATTGGCATAAAAATATGATATGTCCTGAGAAGATTTTGAATCATCAGCTGTCACTGTTGCCTTTTGTTTGTAAATAAATTGCTATAATTTGTTTTCAGAGTTACTTTTCTTTGTAGTGATTCATAGATATATGAACTCACCCTCCTTATGTCAGATAGTCACATTGTGTATTGCTTGGATATCCTTCAGATGAACAATATTTTCAAGATTTGGTGTACTAAGTTTGGCAACATCCCAGGCCATTCGATTCACAAGTAAGATCTTGCCACTCCCAGCTGCTGTTATACCCCACAAAATTGGCGCAGTTGTACTTGTTATCTAAAAGATATATTTGATATCCTAAAGATACACTTTATATCCAGAAGTTATGTTGTTCATGGTCCCCTTCACACTCAGCCCTCCCTTCCCCATGCAGGGAAGTAGACCTCCAAAATCTTAAATTCAAGCTTGCAGTCCAAGGAGATCTGTTGCAACAGTTTGTGTGTGTGTGTGTTTCTGAGGTTAGGGCAAACCTGTGTGTGTGTGTGTGTAGGAGGAAGTAAGACTACCACACTGTCTCATTTATTTCCCTCCCTCACTTTCTGATTAGCTGCTTGATACTTTTTTATTTCCCTTCATGTTTTGTTATTGCTGTGCTACTGTTTCTTTATAGCTGAAAATTATAGTAGTAGTGTAAAGCAATAATTTGATTCCATCAGAGGAACAGCATAGTGGTGATGTGCGTGTTTGAGTTCTCTATTGTACAGCTTCTTTTCCAGATCCTTACAGACCACTCTTGTCAGTAAGACTAGGGATAGAGAAGTGTTTGTATGTACTGTAGTTTATTGTAGAAGGCTGTTCTCTTTTGTGACTTTATTTCTGATACCTGTTTCCACCTGGAACTCCCTCAAGGGGATGGCCTGAGTATTAAAGTCTCCATGACTAGTGAACTCCATTGCCGCATTTTAGCTTTTAGTGCTTCACCCTTAACGAGCCACTGGCAGAGGGCAACTCTAATGCATTGTTTACATAATGGTTCTATCTAATGCTCATGCCTAATTGTTCCTATCCCTACCTACTATTTCTGTCTATTGCTCCTAGCGTTTTGCCAAAAAGCAGTGCTAGTGCTTAGTGCTTACCTCAGGAAAATCTAGAGTTACGAAGAATGGGCGGTGTGAGTTAAGTTTTGTCAAGTGTTGTTGTGACAAGTAGAGATTGTATGTTTATGGAGAAAATGCTGGATGTTCATGTATGGATAAGGCAGAAAGAAAAGACAGCTGCAAGGGTCAGAGGAGTGCAACTTGACAACCACTGAAGTGGTGGCTCACTGTGCAGTCGTCACTAACCCTTCCAATACCCAGGTGGGTAGTACTGTTCATTGGCTTCCTACCAGCTACATTATAATAGAATTATGGTAAGTGAGTTACTGTTATTCTGGGGAATGGTTTACCCATGTTTATAATGTTTACAGTACTCTGTAGTAGTCAGGTTCCTATATTGTCATCAGAATGAATGAGGAACAAGGTAAGTAAAGCTTAGATAGATTATAATTGACGTAAGAAGCAAATACACACGGAAAGTACTCTTTAGTGATTAGTATTCTTGCCTGAGATTTTTCACATAATTTTGTAGTTTCCCTTTAATTGGGAGTGTATTATTTTTCAAGCTGTACTTGATTTCTTGTAAATATTGTGTTTAAAAGCTTGTAACTCTACACAGGTATTCCATGAGAGCATGAGACTGCGCCTGCATGATCGCCTGCTGTATATCATTTGTTCCCAGAATTGGGATCACATGGGTCCACATTACTGGATCAAACAGTGCATTCAACTGCTGCTTGTTACTGCACAGTCAGGTATTTAAAAACAAACTACATTTGTTCATCTGTGTTAAAGTCATCATATATCAGTAATTGCAGACTGGGTTCTTGACATTGAGGAGTAAGGTTTTGTAATGAAGCTAAGCAGATTTAGCTTGCTGTTAAATCCTGTGATATGCATAGGAGGCTGTAACCCCACACCATGATGACTGTTGTATTATATAATGGTTATAGGCTTTAATGAGATAAGGATGCAGAAGTTTCATAATGTAAAGGAAGAGTTTAGATTTGAGTTCAAGTGATAGGAGACCATGAAGAGTAAAGAAGTTGTCCTATGGTTTTTTATCTTCCATAATGTTGGGAGTCTGGACTGTGGAATTTTATTTCTGATGGGTTGTACTGTGGCTTTGTGCTTCTTGATGAACAAAGGCTCTTCTAAATCCCAGCTCCTTTAAGTGTAAAAGATTTTCTTCCTGGCTATCCAAAAGCATTTTTTTCCATGCTTCTTTGTGCATAGGAGTATGCAGTGCCTTGGCAGATGCCTCATCAAGATAACTCACAATGTCCACAGAAATATCTATAAAGAAGGAAGCTTTCAGTTAGATCCGTTTCTCAGGAATTGTGCAGGGTGTATCTGTTTACATAGGAACTAATGTGTTTCTACTGACTTATGTTTCTCAAGTTGTGGATGTGGGGACACTTTAAACAGATGCTCTGTCCTTGGATTGTAATTATTGAAACTAGATTTATCTTTTTCTCCACATACATCTTATGAGAAAAGATTTTCTCACTGGTTTGTTTGTGGGTTTTCGTAACACTTGTAGCCCCAAAATGAGACACACAGCCTGGTACCATTGAGTCCTTCTGCTGTGCCATACTTCACAGTTGATACCTCAGGTTCTTCTTGACCACCTTGGCTTTCTTGCAGTCTCCACACCTAAGTCCTTGGTTCTGGAATTTTCATGCATGTATTTTTCTGACACTTTTCAGGCAGAGATCAGAAAATGCCTAACAGATGACCTTTTACATATCATTTGTCCTTTCCAAAGATTATACCAATTGGTTTAGAAAACCTTTCAGCCATTCTTTGAAGAATCTTACTCTTAGAGGTCTTCTTAGCCCTTTATACAACAAGAATAAGGTTAGTAACACCATTGCCTCTTAAAAGAGAGCCCCTCAAGAACCCCTGTCCTTGGATTTTTTTCCTAGTCTGATAGGCCTTATTTTGGATAAACATCTCCAGTCATTGATTGTAAGGAGACTGATTGCTTCTTCACTGCAGCCCAAGTGGGAGCTTTCAGAAGACTTTGACCTTTTACTCTGCAATAATTTTTTGGTAGTTTAAGTCCTTAATGTCTTTCTACAAAAACTCCTTTCCTTTTAGCCTTAGTATCCGGGAGAACATTTAGTGAATTGCATACTCTTTCCAGGCGAAAGAATCTTCCGGCCTGATGTAAATGTAAACTGCTTCAGTATGGCAGCAAAGTCATATTTTAATCTGGATCAGCCAGTTGTAGATCATTAGAAACTTCAGGCCTAGGGGACCGAAACTTTTTGGGAGAGTGTACCTTGCCTTGGATAAAAATAATTCTCAGCTCTCAGAACCTATTTTCAGATGCTTCCAATAAAATAATTTTTCTTGAGTTATTATTATATGTACTTATATTGCTTGATCAACAATAACCTTATTGTGTTTTAGTTCCAGTGTCCTTGAACACAGTGAAATGGAATACAGTACTGTGTTAGGTGATGTTCATTGATTAGCTTGAGGCAGGGATAGGTAAGCTGTTTCCCCATTTTATGTGAAATGAGATTGATTATAGAGTGATTTCCAAATCTGGATAAATGGTTTGGTTGTGTAATGGTCAGATTATTTTTGTTTAATAGTTTTAGAGAACATATACATTTCTGCTAGAATAAATATGGTAATTTCCATCCTTGTTTTAGGTGAAAGTCTGAAGGTCCATTGCTCACTTGTTTGATGATATTCTAAAACTGTCTGTATGTATTTTTATGTTGAAGAATGGTCCATGTCCATGATTTAGTTGTGTAGTTGTGATTCAGAAGGGTTAGAAGTTAGGAACATGAAATCTATCGATACATTTGGGTGTTAGATTGCCATGAATGGGTTGTTGATTGAGAGAAATTTTACATGGTCTTCACTCTGTTTGTGTACCATGAAACACTGAAGTGTTGCTGACCCCCTTCACCTTTATTATTATTTATCATATAGAGCCTAATAATTTTTTGTTTGTTGGTCTCTCTCTTACATTACTTCATAAAGTTTAGTGTCTTTTTGGACATTCCTATATCTGGCTCATTTATATACACAGCAGGAGATCGCTCACACTAAAGTTTTTAAGTAACACTTGCATCAGCATTTTGCTTTCTCAGTTTTGTAATATGTTTTATTCAAATCCTTTACTGGCTTACCTTCCACCTTATTTAAAGTGCTTTCTGAATGTTAAGTATATTGTTGAAACATGTTAAACATGTTTTACCGGGTTACTTATATTTTTCAGGCACACCAGTTCAGAATAGCTCACAGCAGGTACTTCTGCCAGGGGTGACAGCTGTGATAAATTGGGCCGATGCTGCTGAAAGAGCTAACTTCTCTGTATTTGCAAGCATTAAGGAGGAAGCAAATGATCTTGACACAACCCTTGAGTCTACTGTAGACAAGGAGGTAAAAGCACAAACACTCACCATGCCATTGGAGGTTGGTCATCCAGTCACCAGTGTGGAATTTGCTTGGAGTTATTTTGAATTACTGCATCTAGTAGTTTTGACTGTTTTCCAAAATGCTGTTTTTTCTTTTTTTCGTTGTATATGTAATGTAGTGGTAGTGTGTAGGCATGTTGCAGAATGCTCTGTTTAAAAGCAGGAAAACTATAGACTGTAACATTCAGAATCACCATATGTGTGCTAGTCTTGTGCGCTTAAATATCTTTCTTAGTGAAATGTATAAGCAAAAGAAAGTAGTGGTAACAGTAAGAAATTCTAAATTGAGCAACGTGTAGTCAGTGAGGAAATAGTCATGCTTATGTAAGTATTTTACAAGGGAAACATAGGTGTATGTTTCTTATGCTAGTGTCATGTTTGAGAGCATAACTAGTATTAACAGTGGAAAAAGAAGTATGCATTTTCATTTATCAAAGTTGCAGGAATACCTGTTGTCCAGAGCATAAAAGAGAGAGTGTAACTTTTAGAAATTTTGGGAGTATATTATCTGCTGGATGCATATCTAGTGGGGTTGAGTTGGTTGTGTTTAAGATGACTTGAGTAGAAGGAAGGTTGTTTGGTGCTTTTCAGGTCATTTCATGAATAAGAAAAAATCACATGATTTGGCTGTTCTTTGCACACTGTGGGGAAGCTGAGGCAATCATCTTTGCACCATATAGGTAAAGCAGTGATATATCCTCTTTGGTTTATCCTTGTATTGAAAAAAATCTGACTTATAGTTCATTAAAGAAAAATAGAAAATTAGTATAAATTGTAAATGATGTAAATATTTTTTATATAACTGATTAAGCATTTCTCTTCAGTAGGTTGTTACCTAACTCATGAACTGATAATTATATACGTATTCAGAAAATTATGAAGCAAATGAGTTGTAGAGATCTAACAGCTTCAAGAAAAGCTGCTAACCCTTGTGAGTAAAGGAAAGTTAACACCTGCTGCAAAATAGCCAAATTTTACTCTTTAATAGTACAGTAAATTGTATCTTACATATGTGTTTTTCACAGTTTTCTTTGATAAGTAGTTATCTAACCCAAGCAGGAGCATTAGCTAGACACATTTAGTAAAAGTAATTGGGAGAAACATTACATAGGAGTCTTTGGAAACACTGGGCTAGAATTGCCCTCTGCCAGTGGCCTGTTAAGGATGAGGCACTAAAGGCTAAGAGGCAGCAGTGGGGTTCACCAGTTATGGAGACTCTTTTGCCATGGCCACTCCCAAAGGAACAGGCATCAGAGATATAAATGGATAGACTTAACCCAAGAACTATGATTATTTAGATTTTCACAAAAATAACAGATATTGGAAAAGATTAATAAACTGATGCACCAAGTTGGTTCATCACTTCCCATTCAGTAAGAGGGGAATGATATTGCTTGACCCATATGACTAAGTGTTAATGAAAACTTATCCAAAAATATGGTGGTGAGGGCTTGAGGTGATGGTGGAGTGGGATGGGATGGAGTAAGGATTGATGGGAGGTAGTTGTACTAAGTTTGTCCTCATCACCTGAATTAAATGATTCAGCAACTGTTACCAGATCACTAACCAGACTTAACATAACCCTTCAGAATACCTTCCCAGTACAAGTATTGAATGATCTTTGGTGACCTTAAACCTTGGAACAATCTTTTCATCCCTACTACTGAATGTCCTGGTTGGCTTCCTTTTCTGAAGATAAAGCTGTTGTTTCTACAGTAAACACTTGCTGAAGTGTGCAACCTTCTTCCTCAATATTTTTCTCTATGTACACATGAAATAGGAGGCAAAAGAAAAGGTGTCTGTGGTAATGGTAAGCATTTGATCACAAATACTAATGTCTGTGGGAGGGAGGGATACAAAAAGAAGAGCATTTTGCTGTGACATCATTATAAAATGAAGGATAACTGAAAACTATTTTAGAGTATCTTGAAATATTTCATCGTTAAAGGGAAAGATTACTTTTTAGATTAATTGAAAATATAGATTCTTTTCAATCTGTATCATCTCTGATGGCTTATATGTTATTCGTTCCTGTAACATAATTCATGATTGTCGTAACTTCAAAAAATTACTGTGTGAGCCATCAATATATGGGAGTCTTTATGTACCTACAAATTGTGCTAGACTGTACTTGATGTGGTGGTTGCATAGACCAATGGGCTTTGACCTCTTCTAGAGGAGCAAGGCCTCAGAAACCATCTTAAGGTATGTGCAAGATAAGATATGGTATTTAGAAACACTAATGTAGAAGTATAGTAAGAGTTCTGTTGAAGTGAGTTGTGAAGAAGTGCAGACAGTAGAGGCTATTATATTCAGACAGTATGGAGAGTTAATGGTTTGGGAAGCACAAGAAGTGCATTTACTACAGTGAAAATTAAAGATATATCAGAGAAATGCACTTGAAAAGTTTTTGTGAAGTACAGGAAAGCTGTATTGACTCACACCTCACAGCTCATTAGACTTATCAGTTGGACATCTTTTATCACATGGATGGGTTGAACAAAGCAAGAGTGACCACCCCAGTCACCAAGATACTGGGCTCATACAAGGTAAACTAATAAAACGTTTTGGTTTTAGCCACAGCTAGTAGCCCCTTCTTAACTTCAGCAATCACCTTACTTGTCACTGCCAGCTTTCAGTTTTTTATTTGATAGCACTTCAGAAAGGAAGTGATTTTGAGCTGGTTGTAATTGATGTTTGGAGAGGACTTACACTAAATTTAAAGTGAATAATGTAATTGTATTTATTTGTATTTGAAAATTGGTTAAAGTGAAGCACGCATCTGATCACACCAATCTACTTATTCCTATTTCGTAGATTTCTTCGTATCATCATTAAGTAAGTGGATGAGGGAGGTGTGCTGTTTAGTTTAGTATGCTATGTTTGAGGAATTTAACCCAGTTTAGTTGAGACTGTTTAGGTATATTGAGAGGATGAGTGAAGAAAGACTTA
Source organism: Panulirus versicolor (assembly GCA_032361705.1). NCBI lineage: Eukaryota > Metazoa > Arthropoda > Malacostraca > Decapoda > Palinuridae > Panulirus > Panulirus versicolor. Next base: position 5,338 of record JAUUDZ010409317.1, on the reverse strand, counting down.
TCAAGAGGATCTCTATGTCAGAAGTGCTTCATTATTAAATAAGTGGATTAGAGAGGTGTGTTGTTAAGCTCAGCTTTTTCGAGGAAGTTGACCCAGTTCAGTTGAAATTGTTTGAATTTATGGAGAGGATGAGTGAAAAAAGATTTATCAAGAGGATCTTTTATGTCAGCATTGGAGAGAACAAGGCGAGAAGGAGACCAAAAAGGAGATGGAAAGATATAGTGTAAGATGCTTTGAGATATCATAATGTTAACATTTGGTAGGATGAGAGAGGTGCATGAGAAAATGAAAGGAATCGATGTAGTATATTGAGGGATAGTAAGACATGTTCTAAGTGGGTTGAACCCAGGCATATGAAACGGTCAAGTGAAACCTTGAAAGAGCTTGTGGGGCTTGGTTTTGGATGATAGGGTCTTGTTCTGGTAAATTATACATAACAGTTTGAGAATGTATGTGTGCAAATAGGGTGTTTGTACATTTGTTCCTAGTATGACTTCACTAAGGCAGAAAGTAGTGAACAAGCCTGGTAGGAACTTTTCAGCAGATAACCTCATTATAGATCAACAGTTCTCCTGTTGTATGTTTTGTCCAGGTACCCCCATGTAACTCCAACCATCTCTGCCACCCCCTTTGCTACATCCACCTCCTATCCTATTTTTGCCAACAATATTTCACCCACCCTTTTTGCCATCACCACTACCACTGCCTCTTCCACCACCTTTGCCCCTGCATCACTTGTGCCACTGTCACTACCACCACCTATGCAGCTGTCTAAGCCACCACCGTAAACATCACCTCTACAGCCAACTGTGTCACCACCACTGTGACTACCTCTGCAACTATGAGTGCTACCCCTGCTTCTTCATCTTTCTCAAACTTTGCCACCCTCTCTGTGACCTGTGACCTGTGACCATCACTACCACCTTTTCCACTTTCTACAACTCTGCCACCATTTCTGCCTCCACCCCTACAGTCATGCTCTGCTACCGCCTGTGCCAGTACCTCTGCCATCATCACTACCACCAACTCTTTTCCACTACCTCTGCCACCCTCTTTGCCACCACAGTTAATTACCTCTACCTCTGCAGTCCCATGTGCAACCATCTCTTCCATTCCTTCTGCCACCACCTCTTCCTCCACCTGTGCAACCCCCTCTTCTATCACCCATGCAGTCACCTCTGCCATTACCATCTCCATCACTGCCATCATTTGTGTCTCCCCTTCTGCCATGCCCTCTACAATGACCTTTACCACAACCTTGTAACTATATCAGTAATCCCCATTGCCACCATCTCTGACATTCAGTTTCCCACCCCCTTGCCATTACTACTGCTGTCATGTATGACAACTCCTCTGTCATCCCCTCTATCATCACCCTTGCTATCCCCTCTTTCACTGTCCCTTTCACCATCCTAGCTCATTTCTCAGCCATTGTTTGATGTATAGTCATACAAGTTAGTATTCTGATGCATATTCTTATCAGTTGTGACCATACTTTGCTTTCAACTGGTCACCCTATAAATGAGAAGTTTTCCAATGAGAGGATGTTTCATTATCAGTGGATGGTTAAGAGTACAGTCTCCTCAAGGATCTTGTTCCAGAGGAGGTCATCATTTCCCTTCTCCTACTTGGAGTGCTCACTTGTAGCTGCAGGAGCTCCATAAAAAAAGCCCTGGGACTATTTAATAATTATTATACAGTATTGGTGAGCACATCAGCATCCACCCTGACCTGCTTATCACACTTGAAAGGCAAACTTCATGATCAGAGATTGCTTCCTTCTTCAGATCTTGCTCTGATTTGGGTATAATGTGCACTTTGATGCTAATAGGTCTTTATCTGCAGGTGAGAAACATAGGATTTTAAGAATGGAAAACTAATTCTCAACTGTAGATAGAGCCTTTGTTTTGCCTTCCATTGTTCTTCAGTGTCCTTTTTGAAAAAAGATATCGATTCATAACATTTATAGGTCTGAGGCACAGACACCAGCTATCAGACAATGAATGGGGTTTGGATAGTGGCTTAGTTCCACCACATCCTTGCACTATGACATCATAAAGCTAGGCAAGTTGCTGTATGGTTGTTCATTCCCATGGATGAGCAACTGTAAGCCTCATTTGTTTTAAGTGGTCAAAGGAGATGAATCCTCATGGGCACATCTCATTTTTTTGTGATATGCATAACGTGATTGATACTTAGGGTTTGCTTTGCTGATCATTATCTGTTTTCTGTTGTTAGGAGTCACACTTTAATTTGCAACACAACCTTGGTCATAGCTTGGAAAGTTGAAATCAGAATATCCTAAAATTGTGTAGGGTTGTTTTTCAGCGTCTTGAGAAGTGACTGATATAAGACCCCAACTCTTGTTTGGATTTTGCTTAATATTGTCTCCATAAATAAATGTTTAACCTGGAACTCAACCTTTCTCATAATTTGAAGGAGATTCTGCATCTGGTCATGGAACTTCATACATTTGTTTTTGGTATTTTCCAGTCAGTATATCCACCAATTTCTTCTTTCACTCCCAAAACACTATGTTCTACTGCAGATGATATATTCATTCACTTGAATACCTTTTATTATTGGAATATAACACTTTTATCTCCCTACCAAGCAGATGCTCTTTCAGATGTTCCTGGGGCTCAGCTTGTGGTAGAGATATTTGCTGTGTAATTGATTCATGTGATAGTGGATACTGTATAGGATTTTGCTACTAATGTAAGTTTACAGTCCACTACATGATGTTTGTATTTTCTTTTGCAGGATGAGATTGACATAGAACTGTCATCTGTACCAGCGGATGGATCTCAGTCCATTGATGGTAGTGTCAAACTCCAGGCAAACCCAAAAGCAAATTTGCACCTGCTACTCTCTCGACAGGTTAGTGTATAGGCAAACCATTTTTTTTTCTTTTATATATATACCTGATATGTGACAGGGGCACATTAACCAGAACCAGAGACTTATTACATATCTTTCTTTGTAGATATACTTTACCTTTTCTGTCACCTGCATGTTAAGACAGGCACTTAGTGATCACTGTGTCGTTATTGTCTGTCCGTCATCTATCTTTTGTCTGTCTGTCATCCATCTGTTGTCCATCCACTCATTACTTTGACTTCATCTGCCCATCCATCATTTGTCATTGGAAGTTGCTCTTAACTTGTAACTTACCTTTGATCACAGCTTGCACACTCTGTATCAGGAACTCACTTAATTGTATTAAATCCCAGCATCTATTGAATTGATTGCAATACAACCTATAGCTCAATTTTGGAGTTTGCTTGAGCCACGAGATTTATAAAAACATTTAATGTAACCTCAAAATTTTTAGAAAACTCAAAAAAATGGCACAAGACCCATAACTAGTTGCCACTTATTAAAAGGTTTAACCTGAAACTTAACCTGACTATGCCACTTATTACACAATTTACCAGAACTTAACTTTGCTCATAAGTTGAAGAAAACTTCCACCTTTGGCTCTGATACCTTATACAGTTGTTTGTCAGCATCTACAGAATTGAATTGCATAAAACCCATTATTCGTATTGTATTTTTATGCCACATATGAAATGGTGAGTCACTGGGTGGGGGAGGAGGAGAAAGTTTTGGGAGTGATGAAGAATGTTTGGAAGGAGAGGACGTTATCTCGGAGAGTAAAAATGGGTATGCTTGAAGAATTGGTAGTTCCAACAATATTATATGGTTGTGAGGCATGGGCTATAGAGGGTGGATGTGTTGGAAATGAAATATTTGAGGACAATAAGTGGTGTGAGGTGGTTTGATCGAGTAAGTAATGAAAAGGTAAGAGAGATATGTGGAAATAGAAAGTGTGGTTGAGAGAGCAGAAGAGGGTACCCTGTGTTGAAATGGTTTGGACATATAGAGAGAATGAGTGAGGAGAAATTGACAAAGAGGATATATGTGTCTGAGGTGGAGGGATCAAGGAGGAGTGGGAGACAAAATTGGAGGTAGAAGGATGGAGTAAGAATGATTTTGAGCAATTGGGGGCCTGAATGTACAGGAGGGTGAAAGATGCGCAAGGAATAGAGTGAATTGGAACGATGCGGTGTACTGGGGTCAACGTGCTGTCAGTGGACTGAACCTGGGTATTTGAAACGTCTTGGGTAAACCATGGAAAGGTCTGTGGGGCGTGATTGTAGATAGGGAGCTGTGGTTTCGGTGCATTACATATGACAGCTAGAGACAGAGTATGAACGAATGTGGCCTTTTTTGTCTGTTTTCCTGGCACTACCTCGCTGAAGCAGGGGATAACGATGCTGTTTCTTGTGGAAAGGGTTAGCGCTAGAATGGATGAAGGCAAGCAAGTATGAATATGTACATGTGTATATATGTATATGTCTGTGTTTGCGTATTTATATGTATGTACGTGTGTATATGTTAATATTTTATGTATGTATATGTGTGTGTATGGGAGTTTATGTGTATATATATGTGTGTATATGAGTGGAAGGGCCATTCTTTGTCTGTTTCCTGGTGCTACCTCGTTGACGCATGAAACGGCATTCAAGTAGGATAAATGTAGATAAATAAGATGAATGCTATACAAAAGCTTAACTTGGTTTTACCCCATTACAAAGCTTTCCTGCTGGTAACATGGGTGTTCCATGGTACACCCCTCTGGTTTTCTAATGGATGTACTAATTAAAGGTAACTCATAAATATTTGAAGTTCATAGATATTTTAGGGAATAAATTGACAGTGACTAATGTGCAATATACAGTGACAGAGGAGAGAAAGTTAGTGTACCTTTTGGAGAGAACTGGAAAGAGCGGCTGAAGTGTAAGCCCATTAGAGATGCTTATATTGATGGATGGCTTTATGGCAAGTGAGAGATAAAGAGTAGGAAGAGTATTAGATGATTATGTGTTCTAGATGAAAATGATGTCAGTGAAAGCTTATTTAGATTTTATGCAACATTGATTATTGTACATATATCATTTACCTTTATTCTTATTCACTTAGGTTAAATAATGTCTTACATTAATGATATTCAGTGCATTTTGGTATATTCTTATTTTAGGCTAAGTTCATGGAAGGTGTAAAGGAGGTGTGCAACTCACAGTTCCTGTCTGCAGTGTCAGAGCTGTGTCACATGGACACCAGTTTAGCAGAATGGGTGTGGCTTCAGTTCTTCCCCCGTATTTGGAAGATTCTCAGTGAAAAACAGCAACAGGTATGTAAACAAAGGTTAAATATTTATTATGGTCACACACACACACACACATATATATATTTATTCATTCATTTATTATACTTTGTCGCTGTCTCCCGCGTTAGCAAGGCAGCGCAAGGAAACAGACGAAAGAATGGCCCA
>JAUUDZ010409306.1:0-15297 GCA_032361705.1 Panulirus versicolor | reverse complement strand
CTGAACATACCTATAAATCACTCATATTCTTCTCTCCCTTAGATACAATTCTGCAATCATCAAACATCTCACAAATAAGAGACCAAACTGAGTCACAAAGGGAGGGGCCACCTAACAAGCAAGTTTGCATGAGCTACAGGAGTTCAACTACCTCATCTAACGAACGCCAGTCTTTCATGAAGTGGAGAACCAGTGGAAAAGACGATAAGAACTCCTGATAGATTCATCATCACTTGAGCTGCCCAGTGACGGTGATAAGGTTGTTGAGCCTGTGGTTCGGAGGGATGAGTCTCCCGCGCGGTGATGTGGACATTGCGGGCGGCGGAGGTCATGTAGCTGTGCTAACACCTTCCTCGCAGGCCTATCCGGTCACCAGTACACCCCTGCCGCCCACACAACACTACCCCAACACCAGCAGCAGTAACAGCACACTCATGGCTCCGCCCCCGACGCCCATCCCAAGCACGCCGACCCACTCCGTCATCGTGCCTAACTCGGCCGTACTGCAGCAGCAGAGTGAGTATGGCGCCGATAATGACGTTTGTTGTTGACGCGGACAATAATCTTTAGACAAACTATCAATCAGTCATGTGTTTTGAGTAGGTACGCGTCAAGTGGAAAGCTTCCAGAATCCCCATCATTGGCTTTATATTTTAGGAAACTGGACGGACACAGCTTTCAGTACCATTTATCCTAGAATTTGAAACTGCTGTGGAAGAGATTCCTCGCCTTCGCTTAGTTAAAGACGCTGGCTGACATTGAACGATTGAGAATCTATTCCAACGTCAAGAAGCGTTTCAGCGTTTCACACGGTGGACTTTCATCTTGTGATGAAAGTCCTAATCCTATATTGTGATAAATACTGGAAGATATTCTAGCTTTAGGACTGAGGATTATGTGTCAGACGACCTGCTGGGCTTTGCTGGAGGTTGTCAAATTCAATCCCCACTGTTCCCGTCAGCGGCATTTATGACGAATAAACGGTAGCGTATGACCAAAGAAATTACTAACTAGCGACCCAACACTTGAAAAGCTGTGGACATCCGTCACTCAAGATTAATTTCCAGGTGATCTTACGTCCACTCTCAGAGTATAGTTGTCCTTCATCTTCAGTGACACATCAGACTTACACAAGACATTTACTCAACGCCCTCCTAACCCTGTGCACACTTACACTACAGCCACTACAAACTCAACTTACACCCTTCAAAGCCAGTCATACAATCTAACCACACTGTTTACCCACCCTGGAGAAAGGACAAATATTTTGCGTTCCTGCTAGAATTACAACTCAAACATCAATGCGTCGGTTGAAGAGGACGGGAAGGGGGTTCGTATCCCGGCTGTGATAACTACGATATGTTGTTGAATCATCCTCCCTGATAACTAAAGCCCATTGAGATGTTGGTCAACATACATCAGATTTCAAAGTTTGCCACGTGTAAAAGAAATAATATAAATAAATACATATCATTATTACTCAAGATTGGAATTTTTAACATAAAGACCCAAAATGTTATCCTTTTAATGAAATTTTTGGTTAGATATCCACGAGATGGTGTCCTGAGCTATACTGAGAAACAAGCTCGGCAGATCAGTCTTTAGGAATGTATAATACTTTTGTTTCATACTGTCGAGGATGAAAAAAAAACTTTGATTTCACTATAATTCACATCCCTACTTGCTAGACCCACCCACACCCATTATATAGTATCTAGAACCACCTGCACCCATTATATATCATCTAGAACCACACATACATATGAATTATTTACTAGTAAGCTCCCGTGAAATTCACACACATACTATGTAATACCCTACTTATCCACATAAAATTTCACAACCATCACACACTCGCATCATACCCTTCCCACGAGCGCTTATCATACATTCGGTGTACCTAAATATGAACAAATATACACATACTCTCACTTCACTGAAAATTCACACACATTCATCTATAAATGAAACCTCTAATCCTTCCCGTTTATCTTCCATGCAGGCAGTTCGACGCTGTGCACCGTGGGCGGGGTGGGCGTGACCATCATGGGCGGGGTTCCAGGAAGTGGGGACGTGCAAGCAGCCTGTACCGTGGGCGGCGGGCTAGCAGGTCTGGCGTGCGCCATCTGCGGCGACCGAGCCACCGGCAAACACTACGGCGCCCATTCCTGCGACGGCTGCAAGGGCTTTTTTCGCCGCTCCGTCAGGAAAAACCACACCTACAACTGCAGGTATTACTACTACTACTGCTGGTGATGTTACTCACGAGGATGTAATGCTAAAGTTACCTATGTTACGGTGCTGACAGATCTTTTAGGTTGAACTACCTTTCCTCAATTTTTCCGTTCTGACGATACTACAGCCGTCTATCGAACTCTACTTTCGATAACTGTGACTCTGACTTTTCCCGACTCTCTGATGTTCCTCTTATTATTCCTATAATTCCCTGTAATCTCTGTTCTTACAGTCCAAAGTGTACTTCTCTCTGAACACAAACAAGGCGTATGGACCAGATGTCATCTATCCTTATGTTCTGAAGGAGTATGCTTCTGCACTTGTGCACGTGTTTGTTCTTTTATTCCCCACAACTTATTCTTCTTGGAAACATGCACAGGCAAAGTCTGTTCTACAGGACAGCTCTTCCACAAGTACTTTCCAACCTGTCTCCATGTTTCCCCATCTCTTTAACATCATCTTGTAATTCAATGGCCCAGTATTGCTCCTGCTGATGTTGACGCCGTTCGTGGTGTTAGCGGCGTTGTCACAGTTCTGTTACTTTTACTGATGTTAACACATTGATGTCTAAGCCAGCAAATTAGCCCTGCCATTGACTACAATAATTACTATACCATTATGAACGCGAGCGATATCATTTCTGAGGGTGATGTCGATTCTGTTTATGATCTTGAAACACTGTTTATGATGTCACCATCACTTACAATATCAGCACCACTTGTACAGTAAGCAAGTACTTGTGACTTTAACACGATAGGTAATGTTAGCACTGAAACGGTAGCAGTTTTAGCATCACTAGTGATGGCCTATTACAACTCCAGGTGGTCAAGCTGCTCATGACCTTTGTACACAACCTTGTCACGTAACTTCTTACACGACACCCTAGTAAACACAAAGAAGCCTGCAAAACGTTTCTGAAAACACCAGAAAATGAAGAGGGAACCAAAGCATTTCTTTCATAAGCTCATAAAGTTCAGCTTTTAATCCCTGATTATCGACCTGTTTATATATATTTCTTACACAGACAGAACAGACACCCCACGGCCTAACGTAACACTGACATATGTCTAGATTTACGGATAAGAGGCAGGGATGGTCAGAAATCTGGTGTAACTTACACGATACCCGTGCATCTCCCTCCCCAGGTTCAGCAGAAGCTGCACCGTAGACAAGGACAAGAGGAACCAGTGCCGCTACTGCAGGCTTCGCAAGTGTATTAGGGCAGGCATGAAGAAGGAAGGTAGGTGTCCAACATATATATATATATATATATATATATATATATATATATTGTCCCTGGGATAGAAGAAAAAATACTGCCTACGTATATTCTTCATCTGCGTGTCGTATATATGAAACGGCAGGGGTAAACCATGGAATATACTGATTCATGTATTTGCACTGTACGGGGAGTTCAAGCTGACGGAGCCCCATCTCTTGAACCTGTTATAAACCATTCTAACCTTCTGTATGCTATATGCATTCAAAGTTTCATCACTTGGTATTTTCCAATACAATATATAACAAATGAACTTTACATCTTTTTTTCTAAAAGGTGTTTTTCTTTCATTTTATGACCTCTTGAGTTTCCAGTCTTTGCGTCATGCAAACAAATGATCACTGACATTGTGAACGTGTGCGTGTGGGGTCCTGCTGTACTTTGGTCATGTTAGACTCCAGATTTCGGCCCGGACGAAGGCCTTTGTCTCATGATGGTTCATTCTGTCTTTAATATCTGGCAGCCGTGCAAAACGAGCGTGACCGGATCAGCACCCGCCGACCCAGCTACGACGACGCGGGCGGCGGCGGCAGCAATATGTCCCTCTCCACCATTCTAAACGCCGACCACCTTTCCCGCCAGGTGAGCCGTCTCTCTGTTTGATTCTATTCCTCCTTTCGTCTCTTTAATTATATCATGTTTCCCAGCGCTTTCTCTGGATGACCAGGGTCCCTGTTCGCAGTTCATACCAAAAATTCGCCAGCCACGCCAAAATTGGCGAAATTTTTTTATATCCTTATTTTTGCCTGTTAATGATATACCCTGGTGTTATGAAAAGAACAAAAACGGTCATTAATCTGACAGACTTCCATGTTGCGGTTAGCGTTGCTGACCGGTGCATTCGCGGGCCGCCTGAGGTGGAGACCGATAAGGTTTAATTCCTGATCCACCGTCAACCTAGCTATTCGTCCTACCTTAGGGGTTGCTTGACAAAATGGGTACCTGGCTTGGATATATATGTACATATAATTATCATCTGTTTTTCTAATCATCACAGGACCAGTTTCTATGAATAATTATCCTTTATTTCTAATCATCCCAGGACCAATTTTATGAATTAGTCCTGATGTTACCTAGCACCTCTTTCTAAAAGTCTTCTGCAGTCCAAGGCTGAGCCACTTCCAGTTGCAAGGAAATATGGACTCCTCTGGAGTGAGTTCTTTGATGAGACCGTAGTCCTAATGAGAAAGCCTCGCCAAGGTGACTTTTCACTCTCGGTGTTCCAGGCACATCCCAGTAGCACACAGACGTGTATTTGACATGATATGGTCTTGTTTGGGGCATTCAGTTATCGGTGCCATATCAGCATAAAAAAGTGCTAATGACCTGTTATATACGTCTGTGGACACCAAACAACCGACACAAAAATGTGAAAATGCTGCCATTCCTCTGGCAGTTCTCCCCTGCGATGGGTGAAGTAAGCGTGATGAGCAAGAAGGTTGCCGGCATGATGGACGTGTGCGACAGCATGAAACAGCAGCTCCTCATCCTAGTAGAGTGGGCCAAGTACATACCCGCCTTCTGTGACCTCGTCCTAGATGACCAGGTGAGGGCCAGCAAGTAATGTGTCACGTAACCTCCATCTTCTGTCCACCAGGTGAGCTCTAACTGGTATTGTCTGCCACGTGCTTTCCTTCATCTAATTTCCACCATGAAGAGCACATGAGTTCCTTTCCATAAGAAGTCCATCATCTGCTAACCATAACGGAAAGTCCATCGGTCATTGTCCATAGGGTAACGTCTATCAGGTAACATCCAAAATGTAATGGCAATCAGATTAACATCCACCATCAGGGCCAAGAGCGTGTCACGTCTTCAAAGTACTGTCGTTCAGATTGTTTTCATATAATGAAGCCTGTGGGGTATTGCTCGCCAAGTAAAATACTCTAGTGCCCCAAAGACTGATAGACAGCGTTAGCAAGCGCTGTCCATCGTGTGAGTTCCACAGTTTACTAAGTTAGTCAATACCTTCCAGTTGCTTATCAGTAACCAAAGTATATGGAGCAGCAAAACCTTCTGAGATGCTGCTTCAGATTTTCCCCTTGCCATTTGTCTAGGAGCAGATATGAGCCTTACCTCCTTCCAGGTGTGGTTCAGAAGCTTACCTCCCATATCCATCTGTAGTGATGAACCTTACATTATGGCCATGTCCAGGTGTAACGATGAAAATAACATCCCATGTCCAGGTGTAGTGATGAACCTTACTTCCGATGTCCAGGTGTAGTAATGAACCTTACCTACCATATCCATGTATAGTGATGAACTTTTCCTTCCATGTTCAAATTCAGTGACGAAACTTACCTCCCATGTCCAGGTATAGAAATGAACCTTATCTACCAAGTCCAGGTATAGTGATGAACCTTACCTTCCATGTTCAGGTGCAGTGATGAACCTTATCACCCATGTCCAGGTGTAGCAATGAACCTTACCAACCATGTCTATGTACTGTGATGAACCTTACCTTCCATGTCTAAGTGTAGTGAAGAAACTTAACACCCCATGTCCAGGTATAGAGATGAACCTACCATGTCCAGGTGTAAAGATGAACCTACGTGAAGTGAGGAATCTCACTCCCTTATCTATGTGTAGTGAGCACATATACTTACCAGCTCCAGGTATAATGACAGCCTTACCTTCCACAGGTGGCGCTCCTACGGGCCCATGCAGGGGAGCACCTCCTGCTAGGTGCTGCCTGGCGCTCTATGAACCTGCAGGACATGATCCTCCTCGGTAATGACTGTGTCATCCTTAGGAATTCCTCAGGTAAGACTGACCCAGCTAGATGAAGCTTTGTTGTTTACATGGTTTGAGGAAGATTTGAGTAAAATTCAAGTAAGAATGCTGTTCTGTTGTGCAAACAAAGTGGGTCAAAGTTCTTAAAGCTTAATTTAAGAAAAACATTACACATTACTGAGTAAAAAAAATAAATAAAAAAACTGGTAAGCATCTAATTTTTGTCCCACTTCATTTTTTTCTACTTAAAGTAACAAGGTGTTCCAAGCAACAAACAACTAATCATATATGTCAACACCACTTTTCACTTTCATGAGGAAATATATTACACTTCATCTACTTAAGTACAAAATTTAAGTTTGATAATATAAGACTGAATTACTTGTTTTCCATCTTTTTTGTGGATGGAATTGAGACTATGCATTTTAGTAACAATAATAGATAATATTCACATAAGAAACTAAGGAAAAACTATCAGTACAGAATTGTTTTTTCCAAAACCAGAGTAGATGACACAGAACAAACTATGCAAAGGTGAATTCAATATGGAGAGTATGTAAAAAATACAAGACTGTATGACAGACTATTTGAGGTTTGGTAGCGTAGCCCTACAAATGTAAAGCTCTCTACCGAGAAAAATAAATGGGTAATTATTCACACGCGATCTAAATTTCAAATCAAAACTTTTTCACACTAAAAAATGGGGCCCCGCAGGTGTAGAACTCCCTTTTTGTACAGTGCAAATAGGTAATTACACACATACACTAAAAAAATAGAAAGTACCAGAGCCAGAACAATTTGCTGAATACCTGAAGGTTTTGGTACATTCTGATGGTAAGAGAAACATTATTGGGAAATGAACAAATCTATACATCACAAGAACTGCTCTTATCCATAGGAGGGATATAGGTAGTACATAATCAGGCAACTCATAACAAGACAGAAGTCATTAATTTCTTCCAAAAATAACAGATTTAGAAGATGGGTGTTCTCTACAGAAATTAATGGAGTAAAATGAAAATACAGAAAAGGTAGAAACAAAAACTAAAAGCAAGAGCCAGGAATTTTTTTCTAAACTAGTTTTGATAACATCTGAAGAAGATATTGTTAAAACTAGCTGGCAGGAATAAATTCCACGCTCTTGCTTTCAAATTTCAACACTACCTTTTACCCTGTTAGGTAAGCTGATCACAATTTAGGAAATTCAATGTACCTGCATCGCTTAAATAAAAAAGGGAGTAGTTGAAAACCGGAAAAAGTTTTATGGTAGTATAGACAAGATGAGCATTAGAGAAAATTTTGAAGATTAAACTAGAGTGAGAATAAGTCATATATGCTGTGAGTTGAAATTCATATGGACAACCAAGTGATGAAATATTGTTAGTATAAGGAGCAGCCAAAGAGCTCAACTTTCTCTATAAAGACATTGCACAGTGATCCACAACAGAGGTGATGAGAAGGTAAAGAACATATTTTTGTCTTTTTCTTATCAATGTCCTCTTTGTTGACAGAGATAGAGATCAGCAGGATTGGTCAGCGTGTAATAGATGAGCTCATTCAGCCCCTGCGAAGTGTCCAGCTAGACGAGCACGAGTATGCATGTCTTAAAGCAATTGTATTCTTTGATCCTGGTAAGCCAAAGACTATTTCTTTCAAGTTTATGCATGGAAATAAAGTATATCATAATGTCTCCCAAGAAAACCCAGTGCTTTATTGTTATTTCCACTCCTTTGTTCATCTTTCTATATATGTATCCATTTTTTAAATAATTTTCTATGTGCTCTCACCCATTTGCCATACATACTGCATTTACACATCATCAATCAAAACAAACACAGTCAGTTTATCTACGGTATTCAGAGCCAAAGCAGTCCCTCTTAAGAGGCAACAAGTACAAAACTCTTAAGCACAAATAATGACACGTCCCTCACCAAACCAAGCCTGATAGAAAGTGGGTGATGGAGAGGTCACTGCCAAGTCAATTGAGGGGTTGGGACCTGAGTTTTTTCTCAAACCCTACTTATTTTTATTTCAGAAGTAACCCAAATACCCTTGTCCTCACTTTGTCTTCGTTACATAATAAACTACATGCACTTTACATTATGAGCATGCTATTGTCCTTATTTAGGACTCATTTTCTTTTCCTTTTTTTTGTCAGTTCTTAAAAAACTAAAAAAAAAAGAAAAAAAAAAGGGGCCCCAGAAAACATTATCATCCCTTTTTCATGGGGGTGCAATATTGTTTGCCTCAAGGTACCTCCCTTTAACACAGCTTACACATCCCTCCTTATGACAGTTACACTAAAACATTCATCTTTTATTTTTTCTATCCATCTGTCTATCTATATCTCTGATGCCTGTTCCTTTCTAAAACTCCCTCATGGTGGTGGCCACAGCAAAAGAGTCTCCATAACTAGTGAACTCTAGTGCCACTTCTTATCCTTCAGTGCCTCACCATTATCAGGCCACTTGCAGGGTGCAGAGGGCAAGTCTAGCGCAGTATTTGCAGAGGCTCCTACCTAACATTCTTACTGACAACTTTTTCCGTCGCTTATTTCCATTTCCAAAGCCCTCATGAATTTCACTGTTCCTCACACTATCAATCCTTTACAATCTACATTCTCTAAAACACTATCTCACTTACTGTTAGCCAGTTCCAGTGCCTTATATTATGCTCATGGGTGCAGCTGGCATGTCATATGCTCCTGTGCTATGCAAGCCAGTCTCCTGAAAAGGAAAAAGTCTCCATTTTCATAAGCTAAAACAGGTAGTAATCTGGATATACATGTGGCAGATATATCGATTTCTTTCTTCTTATGTGAGAAACATAGCTTCCATCTTCAGATATGTACTTTTCCCTAGTTTACCATGTATTCAAAGATGATTACAATCTCTAAATTAGGCCTCCTGAAAAATAACAAGTGATTCATACTACATCATTTACAACTATTCTCCCTCTTCTTATCTTAAATTATGGCTAAACAAACTGTCTTTCAGTAAACTGACAGTTCTTGAGTTCACAAAACACATAATAACAATCAAATGATGAACAGTCTGTTAACTCAAAATCTTTCTGTGTGTAAACTGTCATAACAACATTGCTGCCTTCGGTAAAACTCCTGCACTGCCCATTCTCATACCAACAGTCTAACGTATGGAGAGCAGGGGGTAGGGTTCGGGCTAGGCTGTACCTGATTCCACACAACAGTAGCACCTACCTAGTGTTTCTTTCTCTCAAAGGCTTAGGAAGTACCTGATTCTGTACAAATGTAGCACCTGCCTGGTACTCCTTTCTCTTAAAAGCAAGTATAATAAAGCTACATAATATACAAAATTGTGGACTCATAACAATCACTGGCAGCCTAGAAACCACAAATAGTCAAAACCTACTCAGTAATACTAATATATCTGATACGGTCCCATCTCAACATCCCTGACACTCAATTATATCCACAGCACTACACCCCTCTCACTCAGAACATTCAAAGACTAAACACCAGCCACACAGTAGAAATAAAAAGCATAACTCTTCCTCACACTTCAGTAAATTCGACATACAAATTCCCCCAAATCCCAACAATTAAAGCAATGACAAAACACATGCACACTGAAATAACCCAACAAGCACTAAACAAACGCCCTCCCAACTCAGCCTTAATCTCCACCCTTCCTTTTGTCCACCCATTAGAAACCAAACCCTCCAAACATGTCAAACTTTCCCATCAATGCTGTGGGTATAACCAATCCCTACAACACTACAAACACTGCTTCAAAACATCCAAGGACCCTTCATGCCCATGATACAACTAAGATAACCAAAACATCGAGCACTTATATGACCTGGCACATTTCAAAATACAGGTTTTTCACTTTCTCAAAAATCTTTAAATACTTTCCTTTGTCTCTTCTCTTTTCCATTCACAATCCTTTCTATATTTCAGTTAAGGCCTGGCTTTGATGTGGACTTTAGTCCATGATTGAAACCTCCAACAAGAAGAAAAAATAAACAAACTTATATAGATATAGACAGAAAATTTAGTATTTATGAAAAAGAATGAAGCTATCACTGCTTACATTTCAGTTATTCGAGGTCTTCGTAACGTGGAACGGGTGAAAGCTTTGCGTTACCAAGTTCAGTTAATGTTAGAAGACTACATTAATGACCGACAATATGAATCCCGTGGCAGGTTTGGGGAGATCCTACTTACACTTCCAGTACTGCAGTCAATAACTTGGCAGATGATTGAACAGATCCAATTTGCTAAACTCTTTGGAGTAGCCAGGATCGACAATCTTCTACAGGAAATGCTCCTGGGTGGTATGTATAACCTTTTCAGTCTCAGTGTCTTTGAATTTTGAATGTCTTGTGATGACTTCTAAAAAGCTGTACTTAAATTTCTTGAAGTCAGTCTTTCCAGGTTATTCTGCTTTTGTCATTAATATCTACCCTTCCCTGACACTCAGCTTGAAAATTTAAGAGAAAACGACAAGATTTGTCCTCATGTTCCTTCAACTAAACCCAACCATTTCACTGATCTATGAGATAAATATCAGGAATTACCTAAGGAGAGTCTCCCTACATATGTTAGTCATCTATATGGATATCTCTTCTCCTTAGACATTTTATAATCACACCTACCAATTTTGTAAATATCTATGGTGTAATATTTAGGCCAAAAGGTGTAGTGGTCCCCGACTTGTAAGCATGAACAACAATGTTACCACTTTTAAAGATTATAAATTTCTTGGAAGAGCAGAGGATGTCCATAATTGTAGCTGACTGATTGCTGGTTTGTGTGATGACTGCCATGGAGGGTTGAAGGTGTATAGCAAGGAGAAAGAGGGTACATGCATTTTCCTATCTGCTCACTGGCTTATCTAGGAAACAACTACATATCACACAAAGAACAGACTTTCTAATCAACTTCCGTATCACACAGGGGCAAATGGAGATGGTGTAAACGGATTGTCTGGTGGTTCTGGAGGTGGATATGGTGGAGGTGATGGAGGCATTGGCATAGGAGTACCAGCTCCTCCTCCTGGTGGTGTTGGTCTTCCAATACCTCTTGGGGCTGCTACAGCAGCAGGTGGTGGAATGGCAATGGGAATGAACACAGGTGGAGGGAACATACAGGTACCTACTTCCCATGGACCTCTGTGCCTGTCCTCATATAGCAATAATGATGAAAGTGATAGCCACCTGGGGGTCATTACCCGTGAAATAACAAAGGACCATGGGCAGGCCAGAATGGAAAGAACTTTTAAACAAGAATCTACTGATTCAAATTATGATCTGTGATGTACAGCATACTTACGATCAGAAACAAAAAATCATGCTTTCCAAGCTCCACTGCCTTTGTGAAAAGGCTTATTTTAGCTGATGAAATAAAAAGAGTGTAACCAAGTGTTAAAAATGCTACGTATTTGGACAAAATGTTTTGAAACTTTTTATTCCAAATATTACACTAACATAATCTGTGCAATGTTTGTCAATGTCACTTAAATGTTTTTACTGTTAACAAGCAATCTAATGCAACAGACTACAGGAAAAAGTGTTCACATTGTATAAATACTTTTCCATTCACAAACTCTGTTAGTATAATTTTCAAAAACTTTATAAGTTGTAATGAACTTGTCACAGTTCAAAGGTGTTTGTATGTGTCTGCTTATTGAAATGTTCTATTTCTTTATCATATTCAATACAAATATTATACTGTATGGTTGTTCTTATAAATGTAAAATGTAAAATAAAAGTTAAAAGTGGTTCCTAAAGGTAAGCTTTTCTCCGAACAATTTATACGTGTGAAATACAGTTCATGTGAAATGAGCCATTTCCTACATTCAGAGCAATGACGTCATTGCAGAATATTCACCTAACACTTAGGTTTTTACATACACACGATGCTTTTGTGTTGGAGGCCCTACAGCAATGCTCAAGCACGTTATGAAGACAAGATAACCCTAACAAGTATGTTATGAAGACAATAACCCTTATAAGTACATCAGGAAGAATGACGATAACCTAAACTAGCAAGTTAACCCAAACAGACAAGGATGAACAGCAAGGTGTGAGGTACTTTGATCAAGGAAGTAAAAAAAGAGTATAAGTGATGTCTAAAAATAAAAAGAGTGTGGTTGAGAGAGCAGAGAAGGTTGTGTTGAAATTATTCAGACATATAGAGAGAATGAGTGAGAAAAGGTTGACAAGGAAGATATATGTGTCAAAAGTGGAGGGAACAAGGAGACCCAGGGGATCAAATTGGAGATGGAAGGATGGAGTGTAAAAGATCCTGAGCAATCGGGGCCTGAACATACAGAAGGGAGAAAGGCGTGCACAGAATAGAGTTAATTGGAATGATGTGGTATACTGGCGTCAATGCACCATCAGTGGACTGAACCAGGGCATGTGAAACACTCAGGGTATGCCATGGAAAGGTCAGTGAGGCCTGGATCTGGATAGGAAGGTGTGGTTTTGGTAAATTATACATGACAGCTTGTATATGAATATGATCAGATGTGGCCTTTCTCCCTCTGTTTCCTGGTGCTATCTCGCTGATGCAGGGGGGTGGAAATGCTGCTTCCTGTGGGGCCGGGAATGGATAAAGATGAACAAGTATGAATATGTACATGTGTATATATGTATGCATATGTACATGTATGTATGTATATATATATATGTATATGTGCATGTATGTGCGTATATGTACACATATATATGTGTATGGGTGTGGATGTCTTTCTTCGTCTGTTTCCTTGCACTAGCGCACTTACATGGGAAATGGTGATCAAGCAAGAAAAAAGAAACAAAATACATACAAAACACCTTTAAATATTAAACCCTTCCAGCAAAAGGTACTCACCTTTAAATATCAAACCCTTTTAAGCAAAAAATAATCATCTTTAAAAACTAAGTAGAAATTTAATATACTTGATTTTCGTTTCCCATACTAGTGAGGTACAGCAAGGAACAGACGAAAAAAGACTAATTTTTCACATGACTCATGCATATAGATAAGGGGGAGGAAGATTGGAAGTGACAAAATTTAAGTAATTGGGAGCTATCTTGGCTAAGTTTGGTGATATGGAAGAAGAGTCCCTTAATGGAACAATATAGGGTAGAGGTGTTAGTATGGAAGTGAAAAAAGAATTAAGGGACAGTATAGTCCTTCTGACCCTGACCTATTCAGCCAAAACATGGATACTGGATGAGTACAAAGGTCATGAATCCAGGCTGAGGAAATGCGTTATGTGAGAGGAGCATGTGGTAAGACTAAATGGAATAAAGTAAGTAATGTTAGTACAAACACGGCACATAACAAACTAATAACCAATTCAGTGTCCCTAAAGTACCACTCTTACCAAAGAGAAACAGGTTAAATGAATTAGTCTCTATATGATACAAGTTATTGGCTGTGCTCATTATTTAGCCAAAAGTAATAGGCAGCACTGAGTTGAAACTAAGCTTAAGATCATTTACAAATACCTAATACAGTAGCAAAAAGATATAACAGTCCTCCTATAATTCCACTACAGCATGTATACTTTGCTTTTTAGGTATAACATTGAAAAGACTCTCTTCACTCAGTAAGTACAGAACAACCATAACCATGATTGAAATCACCAAAATTCTTAACCTATACTTTTACTTTCCTCTCTTCTTACAGAGATATAATGTAGAAAAGAAAACACACATGGGTATGATAAATATCGTTTAATTTTATGATAAAAATCATTTAGCTTTATCTAAATGTTAATCTGAATTTGACAAAATGCATCTATTTTCTGAAGAAAAAAAATTTCAAATATTATGTAGATTTAAAAAAAAAGACTGCTTAGCATGGAAGCACTGCATTCCAACACATAAGGATATTCATTATTTGACATGGAAAGGAATAATTTCTCTAAATATCTTGCAATAAAAAAAATTAACTTGTCACTTATCTAGATTTTAATGCAAATTCCTTCATTATAACTTTGAAATATACACAGTTACGAAAAAGGGGTGACGAAACTTCTACTAAAGATATGTACTATCATGAGGGAAATTTTAACGAAAGAAAAACACAAAGTACTGACACAACATGGGCACTTAGGGAAAAAGTAAGAAGAATGATTCAAAAGCAAAATTTCAGTTACATGAGTAGGAATATACATGAAGGAACAATGAAAGTAAAGTAAAAGAAAAGGATGAAAAGGTTCATATGTAAAACACTTGAAGGATTTTTTCTTTTATCTATTCATTTATAATTTCCCCGGGACCAATTTCTATAAAGAGTTCAGGTGTTACCCAGGACCTCTTTCTAAAGTTCCCTGCAGCCCAAGGCTGTACTTCTTGTAGCAGGGAAATGCTGCCTCCTTTGGAGAGATAAGGTCTCTGACAAGACAGTATTTCTAATGATATAGCCTTACCAAAGATGACTTTTCACTCACAATGTAACCTCTTGCAGGCAGAGCCCAATAACACTTATGGAGAAGTCTGTACAGGTATACAAAAATGAAGGTGTATGGATGTTTTGCATGACATACGTTACTAATTTACAAATGAAAAAGGTACAGAGGATTTAAATAGATAAACAGACACTTAAGAAGTATGTGGAGATATACAAAGATTAAGGTGTATAGATGTTTTGCTCACACATACAGTACTAAACTACAGCAAGAAAAGGTGCAGAAGATATAAAGAGATATGCTGATACTGAAGACTGTGATATGTAAGATAAAACAAATAAGAAAACACAAAGTGAAAGGCTATTTTTCTCATTTACTTTCATGATTATGCCAAAGTACCCATACTCTGAGCACATTTCTCCTCAATCCAAAAAATGACTTCTGCAATGTAAGAATGCTCAGTATATAAATAAGGGACTTTTTATTATCACATAATCCCCAGGAGCCAGTATTACTGGATTCTGCCTGCTTGTGGTTATGCTAAAAGTGAAAATTCACTTTAAGCAAATCTATATCATCAAAGTACAAACATGTTAAAGAACTTCTCACTCCAAGGGAGTTCATGACCATGCTAATGATCACAGAGAAGCCTTGAAACTGCAG
>JAUUDZ010409275.1:0-15299 GCA_032361705.1 Panulirus versicolor | reverse complement strand
TGAACCCGCACTTTCATAAAACATATAATACCCTCCAACAGCCATGACTCGAACCCAAGACCTTTGCGTGTTAATCGGAAACGGTAACGTTCGGCTATGATCGCCCCTGATAGGGAAATGACTATTGGATTATCGAATACCCACAAGGCTTATATTGCAAGGAACCAGCATTTTACAGAACCTTACTCTACAAACGTGGTGATATGAGAACACCAGGGCTTATGTATGAGATTTTCCATATAACACAAATATTACCCGTCAACAGGTAAGACTCGAATTCATGACCTTTGCGTGGTAGTTGAGAACGGTAACCACTCGGCTAATATCACCCCCGATACGGTAATGTCTGTTCTATTACATTTAATCTAATACCCTTCGTCTCCCATCTTTGAGCAACAGAGTCTTGACCGGTAAATCCTACCAGGCTCATATTACACGCATTATTGTAGAGAATCTTCACCTGAAGACAGTGAAAGATATGAATACGAATATATTGTTTATGAACGCGCATTTTCATGGGAAGCATGATAGCCTCCAACAGCGAGGACTCGAGCCCAGGACATTAGATTGTTAGTCGGCAACACTAACCGCTCGGCTACTATCTCCGTTAATAGGGAAATGACTATTGGATAGCAAGTAATCGAATGCACTTCGTATCACATCCTAGAGGAAAGGTTCTAGACCTGTCAGATACCATCAGGCTCACATTACAATGAACAAGCATTTTACAGAACCGTACTGTACAAACACGGATACATATGAAAACAAATATAGTGCATGTGAACGCATGCTTTCATAGAAGATATAATACCCTCCAACACCCAGGACTCAGATCCAGAATCTTTGCCTGTTAGTTGAGAACCTAACCGCTCTGCTACGATCGCCACCAGTAGGAAAATAGATATTTGATTACAAGAATTTTAATATTCTTCGTCTCAAATCCATGAGGAATTGGGTCTAGACAGGACAAATCCCACACGACTCGCATTACAAGCAGCTACTTTTGACAGAACCTTACTCTACAAACGCAGAGATACATGAATAGGGAAATGACTTGGATCAAAAGTAATCGAATGCCCCTCATATCATATCGTTAAGCAAAATTGTATCTAGACCGGCCAAATCCCATCATGCTCACATTATCAGTAGCTAGCACTTCACAGAAAATTACTGCATAAAAAAGTAGGTATATTAACAAGAATGCAATGCATATGAATGCATACTTAAGTATAACACATATTATCCTCCAACAGCCAGTACTTGAACCAAGGACCTTTGTATGGTAGTCAAGAACGCTAACTGATCGGCTATTTTCACCCCAAAGAGGGAAGCGACTGTTTGATTAAAAGTAATCGAGTACCTTTCTTATAAAATCCATGAGGAACTGTGTCTAGACCCGTCAAATCCCAAAAGGCTCTTATTACAAGGAGCTAGCAGTTTATAGAACCATACTGTACAAAGGTGGTGATATAAGCAACGGGGCCTTGACCGGTAAAACTCCACCAGGCTCAAATTACTGTTTATGAACGCACACTTTTAAAGAGAGCATAATACAGTCAAAAGTCAGGACTTGAACATAAGACCTTTGCATGGTAGTTGAGAACGCTAACTGACGGCTTTTCTCTCACCAAACAGGGAAATGACCATTGTATTACTGATCAAATGTTGAGATATATGAACGTGGAGTTTCATAGAGCACAAGCGATACCTTCTAACAGTTAAGACTCGAACCCATGAATTATGCATGGTAGTCGGTAGCGACAAGAGCTCGGCTAATGTCGTCCCTTGTAAGGTAAACTATTTATTACATTTAATCGAATACCCTTCGTCTCCTATCCTTGAGCAACGGGGTCTTAACCGATCAAACCCCATTGGGCTCACATTACCAGCAGCTAGTATTTTACAGAGCCTTACTCTAGAGACTATGAGGGAAATGAATACGAATGTGCTATATATGAACGCTTACTTACACAGAAAGCATAATACCTCCCAACAGCCTGGACTCAAACCCATGACCTTTGCGTGTTAGTTAAGAACACTAACCACTCGGCTACGATCTTCACTAATACGGAAATAACTTTTAGATTACAAGTAATCGAATACCCCTTGTATCACATCTTTGAGCAAAGGGGTCTATATCAGCCAAATCCTATTAGGCTCACTTTATAAATGAGTAGACATATTAATAAGAAAAAATACACATGAATGCACACTTTTGTATAACACATAATACCCTCCAACAGCTAAAACTTGAGCCTAGAACCTTTCCATGGTAGTCGAAAACAGTAACTGCTCTGCTATTATCGTTCCAAATAGGGAAATGACAATTGGATTAAAAGTAATCGAAAACCCTTCGTCTCAAAGCCATGAGGAATTCGGTCTAGACCAGTCAAGTATGGTGATATAAGAAGACGAGCACGGGGCATATGAACGTGCACTTTCATAGAACACAAATGATATTCTCCAACAGCCAAGACTCAAAGTCATGACCTTGGCTAATATCGCCAATAATAGGGAAGTGGTTATTTCATTAGATTTCTTCCTTGTGCAACGAGGTCTTGACCGGTCAAATCTCACCAGGATCATGTTATCAGCAGCTTGAATTCTAGACAACCTATCCACAAAGACACTGAAAGATATTGATAAGAATATGCTGTATATGAACGCGCACTTTCATGGAAAGCACAATGCCTTGCAACAGCAAGGACTCGAACCCAAGCCCTTTAGCTGTTAGTCGGAAACGCTAATCTCTCGAATACAATCGCCGCTAATTGGGAAATGACCATTGGATTACCAGCATGTAGTATTTTACAGAACCTTACTCTAGAGACAATGAGAGATATAAATACGAATGATCTGTATATGAACACGCACTTTCATAGAAAGCGTAATACCTCCAATAGCCAGGACTCGAACCCGGGAACTTTGCGTGCTAGTTAAGAACGCTAACCACTCGGCTAAGATCGCCATTAATAGGGAAATGACTATTGGATTACAAATAATCAAATCCCCTTCGTATCATATCCTTGAGCAACGGGGTCTAGATCGGTCAAACCCCATCAGGCTTGCATTATCAGTACTCCATAAGAGAGTGGTCATATAAACAAGAAAATAATGTATATGAGTGCTCACTTTCGTATAACATATATTACCCTCCAACAGCCAACACCTAAACATAGAACCTTTGCATGGTAGTTGAGAAAACTAACTTCTCGGCTATTATCTCCCCAAATAGGGAATTGACTATTTCATTGAAAAAATTCGAATACACTTGGTCTCAAGTCCATGAATAATTGGATGTAGACCTGTCATAGCACACAAGGCTAATATGATGAGCAGCTAGCATTTTACAGGACCTTGCTGTATAAACGTGGTGATATATGAACATGAGTATAGAGCATATGAACGTGCACTTTCATAGAACTCAAATGATACCTTCCAACAGCAAAGAATCGAATTCATGACCTTTGCGCAGTAGCTGAGAATGTAAACCGCTCGACTAATAGGGTAATGACTATTCTATTACTTTTAATCGGACACCCTTCGTCTCACATCTTTGAGCAAAGGGGGTCATGACCGGTCGAAGCACACCAGGCTCATATTACAAGCAGCTAGGATTTTAAAGAACCTTCCTCTAGGAGACAATGAATGACATAAGTACGTGTAAACTGCATATGAACTCGCCCTTTCATAAAAAGCATAATTCCCTCTAACACCAAGGACTCAAATCCAGTGCCTTTTCTCGTTAGTCGAGAACGCTAACCGCTCGGCTACGATCGCCGCTGATGGGGAAATGATTTGGATTAAAAATAATCAAATACCCTTCGTCTCAAATCCATGAGGAATTGGGTCTAGACCAGTCAAATCCCACAAGGCCCACATTATAAGCAGCTAGTATTTTACAGAACTTTATTTTACAAACGTGGAGATATATGAACACGAGTATAGGGCGTATAAATTTGCAGTTTCATAGAACACAAATGATACCCTCCAAGAGGCAGGACTGGAACCTAGGCACTTTTCCTTGGAGATAGGAACGTTATCAGGGAACCGATTAGCTATGATCATCATTGATAGGAAATGACCATTCGATTACAGGTAGTCGAATACCATTCGTCTTACATACTTGTGCAACAGTGTCTGGACCGTTCATATCCCATCAGGCTCATATTATCAATAGCTAGTAATTTACGGAGCCTTACTGTGTAAATGAGTAGACAAGATATCTTAACAAGAAAATGTTGCATATGAACGTACACTTTTATAAAACACATAGTAATCTCCAACGTCCGGGACTCCAACCTAGGACCTTTGTATGGTAGTCAAGAACTCTAACCGCTCGGCTACGATCGTCACCATTGGGGCAATGAACATTTGATTACAAGTAATGGAATACCTTTTGTCTCAAACCTATGAGAAACTGGTTCTCGACCTGTCAAATCCCACAAGCCTCAGACTACAAGCAGGTAGATATATGAACAATGAGTATAGGGCATATATAAGTGCACTTTCATATAATACAACTGACAACCTCCAACAGCAAGGATTCGAGCCTAGGACTTCTGTATGGTAGTCGAGAACGCTAACCTTTCTGTTATTATCGCCCAAAATACGAAAATTACTATTCGATTACAAGTAATAAAATACCCTTCTCCTCAGATCAATCAGGAATTGGGTCAAGACCTGTCATATCCCATTAGGCTCACATCATTAGCAGCTACCATTTTCAGATCCTTACTGTACAAACGTGGAGATGTATGAAAAAGCATAAGGCATATGAACGTGCACTGTTTTAGAGCACAAATGATACCCTCCAACAGCCAGGACTCGAACCTATGACCTTCGCGTGGTAATCGGAACGCTAACCACTGGGCTAATACCATCCCTAATAGGGTAATGACTATTCGATTACAAGTAATCGAACACCCTTCGTCTCCCATCCATAAACAACGGAGCCTTGAACGGTGAAACCCCATTTGGCTCATTCTACTGTATATGAACGCATATTTTCATAGAAAGCATAATACCCTTCAACAACCACGACTCGAACCCAGGACTTGTATATGTTATTCAGGAACCCTAACCCCTCGGTTAAGTCGATTATATTAAGGAAATGACTATTGGATTAGAAGTAATCGAATAGCCTTCGTATCTCATGCTTGAGCAATTGGCTGTACATTGGGCAAATCCCACCAGGCTAACATTATTGGTAGGTAGCAATTTGCAGAAGCTTCATATATAAATAATTGAGCATATTAGCAAGAATATAATTTATATGAATGCACACTTTCGTATATCACATGGTACCGTCCAACAGACTTGACTTGATCCTAGGGCCTTTTCATGGTAGTCGAGAACACTAGATGCTCGGCAATTTTCGCCTCAAATAGGGAAATGACTATTCGATTAAACGTAGTTGAATACCCTTTGTCTCAAATTCATGAGGAATATGCCTAGACCTGTTAAATCTCAAAAAGTTCATTTTATAAGCAGCTAGAATTTTACAGAATCTTACTGGACAAGCATGGAGATATATGAACACGAGTGGTAGATGGAAAAGCTAACCGGTCAGATATCATTGTCCCTAATAGGAAATGACCATTCGATTACAAGTAATCGAATACAATTCTTCTTACATACTTGAGCAACGGGGTCTAAACCGCTCATATCCCAACAGGCTCCTATTACCAATAGCTAGTAGTTTACGGAGCCTTATTGTATAAATAAACAAGAAACTAATGCATATGAACGCACACTTTCATAGAACACATAATCCCTCAAACATCCAGGACTCCAAACTTTACATGGTAGTCTAGAACTCTAACCGCTTGGCTTCGATCGCCCCAGATAGGGTAATGGATATTCGGTTACAAGTAATCGAATACCCTTTGTCTCAAATAAATGAGGAATTGGTTCTAGACAGGTCAAATCCCGCAAGGCTCGCATTACAAGCAGGTAGCATTTTACAGAAACTTACTCTGCAAACGCGGAGATACGTGAACACGAGTATAAGGCATATGTACGTACACTATCATAGAACCCAACTTATACCCTTCAACAGCGAAGATTCGAACCTAGAACTTTTTCATAGTAATCAAGGACGCTAACCGCTCGGTTATTATCCCCCCAAATAGGGAAATAATTATTCGATTAAAAGTAATGAAATACCCTTCGGTTCAAATCAATGAAGAATTGAGTCAAGAATTGAGTCAAGACCTGTCATAACCGATAAGGTTCATATCATAAGCAGCTACCATTTTACAAAACCTTACAAAACCTAACTTGGAGACACATGAAAAAGAGCATAAAGAATATGAACTTGCACTTTCTCAGAGCACAAGTAATACCCTCCAGCAGCCAGGACTCGAACTAATGATCTCTGCGAGGTAGTCGAGAACGCTAGCCACTGGGTTAGTAACGCCCGTAATAGAGTAATGACTGTTCGTTTACAAGTAATCGAATATCCTTCGTCTCCCATCTATGAGAAATGAGGCCTTGACCGGCTCATTTTACTGTATATGAACGCGCACCCTCGTAGAAATCATTATACCCTCCAAAAGCCAGGTCCTTTTCATGGTAATGGGAACGCTAAGTACTGGGTTTTTTCGCCCCAAAGAGGGAAATGACTATTCGATTAAAAGTAGCGAATACCCTTTGTCTCAAATCAAGTCTCCAAATGCTCATTTTATAAGCAATTTCATGGAGATATATGAACATGAGTATAGGGCATATGTCTTTTACGTGGTAGTTGGGAAACGCTAACTGATCGGCTACTATCGTCCCTAATAGGAAATGACCATTCGATAACAAGTAATCCTATACCATTCTTCTTATATACTTGAGCAACTTGGCTTAGACCACTCATATCACATCAGGCTCACATTACTAGTAGCTAGTAATTTACGGAACCTTACTGTATAAATGAGTAGGCATATTAGCAAGAAAATAATGCATAAGAACGCACACTTTCATAGAACATATAATACTCTCCAACATCCAGGCCGCTCGGCCTGGATGATCGTCCCCAACAGGGTAATGAATATTCGATTACAAGTAATCGAATACCCCTCGTCTCAGATCAATGAGGAATTGGGTCAAGACCTGTCATATCCCACAAGGCTCACATCATAAGAGCTATCATTTTACAGAACCTTACTGTACTAACTTGGAGATATATGAAAAAGAGTATAAGGCATATGAACGTGCACTTTCTTAGAACACAAATAACACCCTTCAATAGCCAGGACTCGAACCCATGACCTTTACGTGGTAGTCAGGAGCGCTACCATTCGGCTAAGTATTTGATTACAAGTCATCGAATATCCTTTGTCTCCCACATAACTGTATATGAACGCGCACTTTCATAGAAAGCATGATACCCCCCAAAAGCCAGGACGTGAACCTAGGGCATTTAACGTTCCCAGCTACCAAGCTGGGAACGTTAAATTCTCGGCTTTTTTTTGCCCCAAATAGGGAAATGAATATTCAATCAAAAGTAGTCGAATACCCTTCGTCTCAAATCCCAATAGGCTTATATATCCAACAGCTAGCATTTTACAGAATCTTATTATACAAACGTGGCGATATATGAAAGCGAGTAGAGGGCATATGAACTTTCAGTTTCATAGAACGGAAATGATACCTTTCAACAGCCATGAATCGAACCTTCGACCTTTGCTTGGTAGTTGGAAACGCTAACCCCTCGACTAAGATTACCCCTAATAGAATAATGACTATTCTAATACATTAGATCGAATATCCTTCGTCTCCTATCTTTGTGCAACTGGGTCTTGACCGGTTAAATCCCTCAAGGTTTATATTACCGAAGCTAGTAAATTACAGAGCCTTACTAATAAGAAAATGCTGTATAAGAAGGCGCACTTTTATGGAAAGCATATTACTCTCCATCAGCCAGGAATCGAACCGAGGGTGTTTGCTTGTTAGTCGGGAACGCTAACCGCTCGGCTACGATCGCTCCTAATGGGGAAATGACTATTGAATTATAAGTAATCGAATAATCTTCGTATCACATTTTTGAACAACGGGGTCTAGATCAGGCAAATCCCATCAGGTTCACACTATCAGTGGCTAGCAATTTGTGGAACCCATAACTAAGTGGGCGTATTAACAAGAATATTATGTATTATATTAGTATAATATAACCAACAACCAAGACTTGATCGTAGGACCTTTGCATTGTAGTCGAGAACATAAAATACCCGGCTATTATCCCCCCAAATAGGGAAATGAATATTCGATTAAAAGTAATCGAATACCCTCCGACTCAAATCCCTGAGAAATTGGGTCCAAACAAGTCAAATCCAACAAGGTTGATATCATAAGTACCTAACCTAGCATTAAACAGAACTTTACCGTACAAACGTGGAGGTGTATGAACACGAGACTAAGTAGATGAACGAGCACTTTCACAGAACAAAGCATATACCATCAAAAGGGCAAAACTAGAACCCAGGACATTTGCATTGTAGTTGGGAACTCTAACCGATTAGCTATGATCGTTCCTAATAGGGAATGACCACTCGATTATAAATAATCGAATACCAATCGTCTTATATACTTGAGCAACGGGATCTAACTGCTCATATACCACCAGGCTCCTTACTGTATAAATGAGTAGGCATATCAACAAGAATATAATGTATATGAACGCACACTTTCATAGAATACATAATACTCTCCAACAGCAAAGGATGCAAACCGAGGACTTTTGCATGGCTATCGAGAACGCTAACCGCTCGGTTATTATCGCTTCAAATAGGGAAATGACTATTCGATTAAAAGTAATCGAATGCCCTTCATCTCAAACCAATGAGCAATTGGGTAAAGGCCTCTCAAATACCATAAGACTCTCATCATAAGCACCTAGCATTTTACAAAACCTAACCGTACAGTCGTGGAGATATATGAAAAAGAGTATAGGGCATACGAACGTGTACTTTCATAGAACGCAAATAAAACTCTCCATAGCAAGCACTCGAACCCAAAACCTTTGCGTGGTAGTCTGGAACGCTAACTACCCGGCTAATATTGCCCATGATAGGGTAATGACCGTTCGTTTACAAGTAATCGAATACCCTTCATATCACTTCCTTGAGCAACGGGGGTTTTGACAGGTCATGCCCCAATAGGTTTATATTACCAGCAGCCAGAATTTTACAGAACCTTACTCTAGAGAGAATGAGGGATATGAATACGAATATACTGTGTATGAACGCGCACTTTCATAGAAAGCTAATACCCTCCACCAGCTAACCGCTCGACTGTGATTGTTCCTAATAGGGAAATGATTATTGCGTTACAGGTAATCGAATACACTTCGTATCATATCCTTCAGCAAACGGGGTCTAGATCGGTCAAATCCCATCAGGCTCATATTATCAGTAGCTAGCACTTTACAGAACCTTACCGTATAGATGAGTAGGCATATTAACAGGAATATAATGCATATGAATGCACACTTAAGTATAACATGATACCCTCCAATAGCAAGGACTTGAGCCTAGGACCTTTGCATGGTAGTCAAGAACGCTAACTGCTGGCTCTTATCACCCTAAATAAGGAAATAACTGTTTGAGTAAAAGTAATCTAATACCTTTTTTCTCAAATTCATGAGAAATTGGGTCTAGATATGCCAAATCCCACAAGGCTCCTATTATTTGGAGCTAGCATTTTAGAGAGACTGTGCAAATGTGGTGATATTGCTAATATAGCCATTGATAGGGTAATGAATATTCTATTACAATTAATCGAATACCCTTCTTCTCTCATCCTTGAGCAATGGGGTCTTCACCAGGCATATCTCACCAGGCTCATATTACCAGCAGCGAGTATTTTAGAGATCTTTTCTCTAAAATGTGCTGCATATGAACGCACACTTTGAAGATGAGTCACACAAACATACACACACACACACACACACACACACACACATATATACATATAGGAGCTTTGCATGGTAGTCGAGAACTCTAACCGCTCATCTATGATAACCTTTTATAGGGAAATGACTGTTCCATTATAAGTAATCGAAGACCCTTCCTATCACATCCTTGAGCAACAGAGTCTAAACCGGTCAAATCCCAATAGGCTTATTTTACAGGAAGCAAACGAGCAAGGAATCGAATCCAGGACCTTTTTTGTTAGTTGAGAACGCTAACCGCTCGCCTACAATCGCAACTAATGGGAAAATGGCTATTGTAAAACAAATAATCGAATACCCTTCGTATCACATCACTCAGCAACATGGTCTTCACAGGTCAAACCCCACCAGGCTCATATCACCAGCAGCAAGTATCTTACAGAACCTTATTCTAAAGACAATGGGGGATATGAATACGAATATACTGTATATGAACGCGCACTCTCATGAAAAGCATAATAACCTCCAACAGCCAGAACTCTAGCCCAGAAACTTTGCGCGTTAGTCGGAAAAGCTAACCGTTCTCCTAAGATTGTCTCTGATAGGGAAATGACTAATGGATCACAAGTAATCGAATACCCTTCGTATCACATCCTTGAGCAACGGGGTCTAATGGGTAAAATCCAATTAGGCAAACTTTATCAGTAGCTAGCACTTTGCAGAATCTTCCGCTATAAATGAGAGGGCATATTAACAAGACTGTAATGCATATGAATGTATACTTTCGTGTAATACATAAACCCTCCAACAGGCAAGACTTGAACTTAGGTTCTTTGCATGGTAGCCGAGAACACTAACTGTTTGGCCATTATCGCCCCAGATAAGGAGATGACCATTCGATTAAAAGTAATCGAAAACCCTTCGTCTCAAATCGTTGGGAATTGGGTCTAGACGTCATATCTCAAAAGGCACATATTATAAGCAGCTTGCACTTTACACAACCTTACTGTACAAACGTGGAGATATATGAACACGAGGGCATATGAACGAGAACTTTTATAGAACCAGTAGCTATCATTTTAAGGAACACTACTGTAGACATGAGCAAGAATACCAACAAAAATATAATGCATATGAACGCACATTTCATAGAACATATGATTCTCTCCAACATCCAGGACTCGAAACTAGGACCCAGGCATGGTAGTCGAGAACTCTAACCACTCGTCTATGATCGCCTCTAGGGGGAAATGGCTATTCGATTATAAGTAATCTAATACCCTTCGTCTCATTTCCGTTAGGAATTGAATCTAGACCAGTCAAATCCCAAAAGGCTCATATTACAAGGAGTTAGCATTTTACGAAAACTTACTCTAAGGACAATGAGGAAGATGAATACGAGAAAAAGCATATGAACCTGCACTTACATAGAACACAACTAATTCCCTCCAACAGTCAGGACTCAAACCCAGGACCTTTGGGTGGTTGTCAGAAACGCTAACCACTCGGCTATTATTAGCCCTTGATAGAATAATGACTATTCGATTACATGTAATCGAATACCCTTCTGGCCCCATTCTTGAGCAGTGGTGTCTTAACCTGTCAAATCGCACCAGGCTCACATTACCAGCAGCTAGTATTTTAAAGAAACTTACTCTACGGACAATGAGAAATATGAATACAAATATTCTGTATAGATCGCGCACTTTCAGAGAAAATATAATACCCTCTAACAGCCTTAACTCAAACCCATGACCTTAGCCTAGTAGGCAGAAACGCAAGTCGCTCAGCTATGATCGTTCCTAAGAGAGAAATGACTTTTCTATTACATATAATCGAATAACCTTCGTCTGATATACCATCTGGTTCACATTACCAAAAGTTAGAATTTTACAGAACCTTACTCAACACACGTGAAGGCATATGAACATAAAAAAAGCTTTGAATATTAACGAGCACTTTCCTAGAAAGCATACCCTCCAAAAAGCAGGACTGGATCCCAGGACTTTGCGTTGTAGTTAGGAACGATATCCGATCAGCTATGATCGCTCCTTATAGGGAGATGACTACGCGATCACAAGTAATCGAATACCTTTCGTCTCAACTACATAAACAACGAGGTCTGCACCGCTCAAATCCCATTAGGCATACATTACCAGTACCTAGCACTTTAAAGAACCTTGCTGTATAAATGGGTAGGCATATTAACAAGAATATAATGCATATGAACGCACATTTTCATAGAATACATAATTTTCTCAAACAGGCAGAACCTTTGCATGGTAGTCGGCTATGATCTAACCTAACAGGGAAATGACTACTTGATTATAAGTAATCGAATACCTTCGTATCACATCCTGGAGCAACGGGGTGTAGATCGGTCAAATTCCATCAAGCTCATATTACAAGCGGCAAACATTCTACAGAATAATACTGTGCAAACGCGGAGATATATGAATGCAAATATAGTGCATATAAACGTGCACTTACATAGAAAACATGATACTCTCCAACAATAAGGACTCGAACCCAGGACGTTTGCATGTTAGTCACAAAAGCTAACAGCTTGGCTATAATGACGCCTTTTAGGGAATTGACTATTTGATTACAAATAATCGAACACCCTTCATCTCACTCCATGAGCAACAGGTTCTAGACCATATAAACCCCATCAGGCTAACATACCAGCAGCTAGTATCTCCAGACACCTACTATATAGACATGAAGATATATGAACAATAATAGAGTGTTTATGAACTCGCACTCTTAAATAACATGTAATAATCTCCGACAGCAAGGACTCGAAACAAGGACCTTTGTGTGGTAGACGTGAACGCTGACCGCTCAGCAATGATTGCTCCTATTCGATTGCAAGTAATCGAATACTCTTTGTTTTACATCCATGAGTAACGGGGCCTAGACCGGTCAGATCCCATCGGGTTTATATTACGATCAACTACCATTTTACGGAACTATACTGTACAAACGCGGAGGTATATGAACACAAATGTAATGCACATGAACGCACACTTTCATAGAAAACATAATTCTCTCCAACAGCCAGAAGTCGAAAAATTGCGTGGTAGTCAGGAACGCTTACCAATCGGCCATGATCACCCGTGATAGTGAAATGACTATTTGATTACAAGTAATTAAACACCTTTCTTCTCATATCAGTGACCAACAAGCTCTAGATAGGTAAATCCGAACAAACTAATGTTGCCAGCAGCTACCACTTTCCAGAGCCTTACTGTGTATAAATAGAGGTATATAAACAAGAATATTTCATATGAACGTGCACTTTCATGGATTATATGATACACTCCCACAGCAAGAACTCTAAAACAGGACCTTTGGAGGTTATCGTGTGCTCTATGAAAGTGCGCGTTCATATACTTGACAACGCTACCCGCTCAGCTATGATAGCCTCTGCTAGGGAAATGGTTATCGATGGTTAATCGAATACCTTTCATCGCATATCCATAAGCAATGGGGTCTGGAGAGGTCAGATCTCATCAGGCTCACATTAACAGCAACTAGTGTTTTACGGAACCTTACTGTATAAACGTTCTGGCATATGAACAAAAATATGGTGTATATGAACACAGACTTTCATATAACACATAATGCCCTCAAAAAACCAAGTCTCGATCCCAGGGCCATTGCTTGGTAGTGGGGAACGCTGATCGAATGCCTATCGTCTAGTATCCATGAGCGGGATCTAGACCTATCAGATCCCATCAAATTCACATTACAAGCAGCTCGCATTTTACCGAACCTTATTATATAAACGTAGAGATATATATGAATACGAGTATAGTGCATATTAACACATATTTTCATATAACATATAATACCCTCCAACATCCAGGCCTCAAATCCATGAACTTTGCATGGTAGTCAGGAACGCGGACCACTCAGCTATGATCGCCCTTTATTGGTATATGACTATTCTAGTACAAGTATTCGAATACCCTTCGTCTCATATCCTTGAGCAATAGGGTCTAGAATAGTCATATCTCATCAGGCTCCCAATAGCAACGGCTAGAATTTTACAGAACGTTATTGTACAAACGTGGAGAAATATAAAACACGAGTATAGTGCACAGGAAAACATTCTTTTATAGAACATATAATACCCTCCAAATGCCAAAACTCGAGCCTAAGAGCTTTGCTTGGTAGTGGAGAATGCTGATCGCTTTTAGAATAAAATGTATGAACAAGAATGTATTGTATATGAACGCGCACTTTCATAGAGCACATGATAACCTCGAACAACTAGGACTCCAAACCAAGATCTTTGTGTGGTAGGCGGTAACACTAACCGCCCAACTGAGATCGCCCTCGATATGGAAGTGACTATTAGATTACAAGCAATCGAATACCCTTATTATCATGTCCTAGAGAACGGGGTCTAGATCGATCAAATACCATCATGCTGACATTACCAGCTGCAAGCGCTTTACCAAACCTTACTGGATAAACGCAGAGGATTATAAATTAGAATATAGAGCATAAGAACGCGCACTTTCAAAGAAAACATAATACCCAGCAACAGCCGGAAATCGAACCCAGAATCTTTGCCTGGTAGTCGGAAACACTAACCGCTCAACATGATCACACCCAGAAAGGAAATGAGTATTCGATTACAAATAATCGAATAACCTTCCAATCATATCCTTCAGCAACAGGATGGTTAAATCCCATCAGGCTCACAATACCAGCAGGTAGTATTTTACAGAACCTCACTCTACAAACGTGTAGGTATATGAACACAAATATAGTGCATATGAACATTCACTTTCAAAGAACACATGATACACTTCAACAGCTAGGTCTCGAACTTAAGATCTTTGTATGGTAGTCGAGAACTCTTAACCACTCTGCTATGATTGCCCCTAATAGGGGAACGACTATTCGACTATGAGTAATCGAATACCCTTCTTATCACATCCTTCAGCAACGGGGTGTAGACCAGTCAGATCCCATCAGGGTCATATTACAAGCAGCAAGCATTTTAGAGAGTCTTTCTTTACAAACGCGGAGATGTATGAAGTGCCTGAGGATTGGCGGAATGCATGCATGGTACCTTTCAACAAATGCAAAGGGGATAAAGATGAGTGTTCAAATTACAGAGGTATAAGCTTGTTAAGTATTCCTAGAAAATTATACGGATTGGTATTGACTGATATGGTGAAGGCATGTCCAGAGCAACAAACTGGGAAAGAACAGCGTGGTTTCAGAAGTGGCAGAGGATGTGTGGATCAGGTGTTTGTTTTGAGGAGTGTGTGAAGATTACTTAGAAAAACAGATGGATTTGTATGTACCATTTATGGATCGGGAGAAGGCATATGATATGGTTGATAGAGATGCTTTGTGGAAGGTCTTAAGAGTATATGGTGTGGGAGAAAAGCTGCTA
>JAUUDZ010409264.1:0-15300 GCA_032361705.1 Panulirus versicolor | reverse complement strand
AGGGTGGATGTGTTGGAAATGAAATGTTTAAGGACAATATGTGGTGTGAGGTGGTTTGATCAAGTAAGTCATGAAAGTAAGAGAGATGTGTGGTAATAAAAAGAGTGTATTTCACAGAGCAGATGAGGGTGTGCTGAACTGGTTTAGATGGATGAAGAGAATGAATGAGGAAAGAATGAGACAAAGAGGATACATGCATCAGAAGTACAGGCAACAAAGAGAACAGTGAGACCAAACTGGATATGGAAGGATGGAGTGAAAGAGATTTTGAGCAATATGGGCCTGAACTTGCAGAAGGGTGAAAGGTGTGAACAGGATAGAATGAAATGGAACAGGATAGAATGAAATGGAATGATGTTGTATACTTGGGTCGTTGTGCTGTCAATGGACAGAATCAGATCATGTGAAGTGTCTGGGGTAAAATATGGAAAGGTCTATGGGGCCTAGTAGTAGATAGGGAGCTATGGTTTTGGTGTATCATGTATGACAGATAGAGAAGGGATGTGAGTGGAAGTGGCCTTTCTTTTTGTCTGTTCCTAGAGCTACCTTACCTAAGTGGAAAAAGGCAATCAAGGATGAAAAAAAAAAGTAAAGAGAAAGGATAAAAGCTTTAAATTTGTCCATCTTGGAAGAAAGAGGAGTGAGGAATGACCTGATCACAACTTTTAAGATTTTAAAACAATTTAACAAAGTGGACAGAAAACATTTTTCAAGAGATGTAAGGAGAGAGAGCAACCAGAGGACATAACATGAAATCAAGCTAGAAAAGACATGAAAAAGTACTTTTATAGTATAAGTGGATGAATGACTGAGAACATACTTAAATGCAGACAGCACACAAAAATTAAAGATGTATGACAGAATAGAAAGTTCAAGAGCTAGGGGTCCCAGGAGTGTAAAACAAACTTCCTTTCCGGTACAAATATATGATTACAAAGAGGTAATTGCAAATGCTACGGGGTGGCTATATCATGTCCTGCACACACATTTGTAGCAGTGGGATACAAAAATTAACTTGTGGATAACAAAAGGAATCACAGGAAGCACTGCCCATCCACACCAGTAGCCAAATGGTTCTTAATATATGAAGCCATACAACAGCCATAAATTTGATTCATTCTCTTGATGGGTTATATGGCACTCATAAATGTACTACAAGAGCTCGTACAGACTTTGCAAAAAATAATGCTTTCATGCACCTGGTTTCATTTGTGTAACAAATCCTAAGGAGGGATATCTTATGTTTGGCAGCACAGTAGTGTTTTAGAAGCTGAACAACAAATTTCCTGCCTTAGTTACCCCTGTGGCATTGAGTGGAAAGATGCAATTTTGCTCACTATTCTTGCATCAAGTGAAATATTTGCTATTCCTGTTCTGAGTGACATTTTTCCTGTAACACCAGGTAACCATGGGTTCTAAGACATTGTCCCAAAAAGAAAAAGCCCATGTTCTTGTTTGCAAGAAGAAAATGAGTTAATACATGAGATTTCAAAACATATTGGTAGGGCTGAATTCACCTTTCTGACCCTTTTTCTTTGATCGTTGTCATCCTTCCACAAAAAGCTGGATCTATCAACCTAGGAACAACAGTAAGGCAACTCATAACCTGATTTTTCATACTAGAAAAATAGGTAAAATGTTAAAAAGATAACTTTCATTTTTAAATAGAGAAATGATACTTTTTGGAAGCCAACATCTTAATGATAGGCTGTAGTAAAAGGGTCAAACTACATTCACTTATACTTGTCTATTTCATGAATGTAAACCCTAGAATGAATGCAAAAGAACAGTACTCCTAAAATCAACAACCTCAATACTGTATTTGGCAAGAAACTCTTGTTCTGAATAACTATTACCATAATGGATCAACTTCCAACTTCAGTACGTGCTAAGAATTTTTGGGTTTCCACCTGATAATACTGCCAAGAGGGAGGCTCAGATAACAGCAATACCAGATCCTCAAACGATCTTTCCCTCTGAGAGACCATCCACTTTTTGTATTCAATACACCAACATTTGTGGTCTCTCTAGTAACTTCTCTTCTGTTGAACACCATCTGTCTAGTAACTCTCCTATTAACCTTCTTCTCTCTGAGACCCACTTGTCCAATGTTCTCGCTAGCCTCTTTTGCATATCCAACTATAATCTCCACTCATGATTCTGGTTCAAAGGTGGTGTCTGCTTTTTCCATCACCAACACACCTGCTGCATGCCTCTAGAACCTTGAGTCCTCTGAAGTATCTGGCTCAAGGACTGAATCCCAACTAACAAGCTTTTCCTCTGCTTAACCTCCTAATTCTACAGAATTTTATAGCTTCCTTCAACTATCTAAACTCCTGCCATGAGACTGTTGCATACTCTCATCCACAAGCAGAGATCCTCTACTCAGGGATTTCATCATTCCTTACAGGGAATGGTTAAATTCCTTCCATACGGATGATGAGGGTATTGAGGCCCTCATATTTCCCATTCTCAATGATCTAAAGCAAATCATCTTCCATCCTACCCATATTCCTAACCACTGTGATCACTCTTCTAATATTCTGGATCTATTTTTCACTTTTAGTCCATCCCACTGTAACTAAATAACCTCACCTCCAATTGGTTCATTGGGCCACATTCTCATAAATGTACCTATTTCAATGACACCTCCTCCTCCAGTAGCCCCTTCTAAGCATACATGTTGGCAACTCAACAAAGATGACTGGAATAACTTACAAAAATTCCTATCTGACTTTCCTATGTGATGATGCTTTTGTCTCCACCAAATGCATAGCAGAGATTATTGTTGTAGCAATGGAAGCACTTATACCCTGTGGCTATTCAGGCGAGGATCATGCATTTTGGGCTTGGAAAAACTCTCTTTCCTCAGAATCCCATTCAGCATTTATCACTGCCCATTATCACTGCAAATATATTAACCATAAGGCAAAGCATTCCTTTATTCAAAGGTAGTGCGACAACCTCTCCCTGTCTTCCATTGACAGATCTTCATGGTTTTTAGCTAAAAGCATCGCTAACACCTTCTGTCACTCTACCATTCCTTCACTTTTTTGTTCTGAGGTTACTATAGGTCTCTCCTATAGACAAAGCAACTCCCTTTGGTTCCTGTTTCTCCTCTAACTCCATTTTCCTTAACTTTTCCATTCTTATGGTAGTGCAGCTGTCTCTTCCAAAGACAAAGCAACTCTCTTTGCTTTCCATTTCTCCTCTAACTCAATCTTAGATAACATAACTTCACCCCCTAATGCTCCTATGCCCCTCCCCATAATCTATTTTTGGGCTGCCCAAAAAGCACTTCACTCTCTAGACACAAACAAAGCTTATGGTCCATATTGCATCCAATCCCATGTGCTGAAATAGAGTGCACCTGAACTTGAACCTGTGCATGTATGCCTTTTCTGTTTCCGTTTAAAAACCAGATCTTTTCCTTCTTCTTGGAAGCATGCAATGATACATTTCATTCCTAAGAAGGGTGTCATTCTGGCCAAGCAAACTATCATCATGTTACTTTGACATCTACCATTTCCAAAGTCTTTGAATCCCTCATCAACTCCCATAACATTTGACATCTTAAATCTCACAAGCTCCTCTCTGATCACCAGTATGGCTTCCACAAAGAAAGATCCACTAGTGATAGTCTTTCCTATCTTACTAATGGCTGGTCATCATCCCTGAAAGATTCTGGGGAATCCTACGCAGTTGCCCTTGACATATCCAAAGTTCTTGACACACAGTGGCATCGAGATCTCATCTCTAAGCTCCCCTATTTTGGCTTCCCTCCATCACTTTACTCCCTCACATCTA
This sequence comes from Panulirus versicolor, assembly GCA_032361705.1. NCBI lineage: Eukaryota > Metazoa > Arthropoda > Malacostraca > Decapoda > Palinuridae > Panulirus > Panulirus versicolor. The sequence goes on along the minus strand of JAUUDZ010409264.1, from coordinate 11,493 downwards.
GCTTTCTCTTTGGTGGATCTATCTCCATGGTTGTTGATGGATCAGCTTCACTCCCTTTCTCCATCAACAGTGGTGTCCCTCAAGGTTCTGTCCTGTCTCCTACACTTTTTCTCCTTTTTATCGATGATTTCCTCTCTTCCTTAAATAACCAAATACACCCCTATGCTGACAACTCAACAATGCATTCCTCCATATTCTTCAATTCTGCTCCTTATTCTCTCACTCAATCTGCATCTCGTCTCAACACAACTTTCTCAAAAACTTCATACTTTGAATAAAATATCTCTGTGGGGTTGATGAAATTTGGTCAAGTTTAATGCCTCCAAGACAGTTTCTACCCATCTCTCAAACAAATATTCCTCACAACTTTCCTCTCTCCTTTGATGGTTCTGTAATTCTACCTTCAGACACAGTAAACATACTTGGCATTACTCGAATATCAACTCTTTCTTGGAAACCACACACTACAGAAATAGCTAAGTCTGCCTCTGAGAAACTGGGAGTCCTGTTTAGATGTAGAAATTATTTTTCTTCTGAACAGTTACTCCATCTACACAAAGGATCCTCATATGGAGTACTGCTCTCTGATTTGGGGTGGTTCTAGTTCTATGTACTTGCTTGACAAAGTTGAGTTGAAAGCAGTCCAACTCATAAACTCTCCCAAGCTACCATAAAAAACTTGACCCACTTGCCCTACTTTGGTTTCTGCTCATGAGAGCTGGTTGCTTGTGTGCCCCCATCGACTAGCTTGACCAAGCAATACTCAGAAAACTGCTGCATCACAGGATTATTGTGTGACCATTGGCAACTCAAGAGTGGGTCATTTTGATAACTGTTTATTTCCCTACACCTGAAAGCTTTGCAACTCTCAACTCTCTCAGGTCTTTCCCAAAACTATGACCTGGCACATATCAAAAGAAAGGTTTTTCACTTTCTGCATATTTCGTAAATACTCTCCCTTGTCTTTTCTTTTTCCCTTTCATAACACTCTCTATATTTCAATTTATGCCTTGCCTTGATGTAGACTTTTGTCCATGACTGGAGCCTCAGACATAATATAAAAAAATCAGTGTCTAGACATTGCATGAACTTCAATAACTCTCCTTCTTGATACCAAATCTACTGCTGGGAACAGAGTTGTCATACAGATATGTTACAGAACCATATTGTCCACAAAGCAACCCAATCAAGTGTAAAAATAACTGATTTTCAAAGCTGCAACAGTGTTACTGATTTTATCCTTGCCCTGAAAAAGACCAAAGGAAAGCTCTAAACGTACTGATTCAGTTATAACAGGTTCTTTGGTATTTCTTAGAAAGGCTGGTCTAAATTTCTGAGCAAACCAGTACCAGCTCTGAGAGAACAAGTAAACAGTACATATGTATTATGCAGTGTGTGGAGCTGTCAACTATCACAAGCTGCAAATGACTAAACTAATATGTATGTTCTACATGCATCATCTCTACACTTTTTCATAAGTCAGGATCACCCATGGACAAACTTGAGACTTCTTATGGACATAAATGATAATATCAACATAACTAAGCTCTTTTGTAAAAATACAGACATCAATATAATAATCCTTACAATTTTTCCAGGTTTAACAGAAATCTTGTATAGTAATACTCATAACTATGTTCACTTTAACACACTGATTTAAGAAGTGGATACATGTGAGTGACAATATATATCGAAGTACCTGGGAGCAGAGTGAAACATATCATATACAAACTTACAGACACATCTATGAGAAAGAGGAAGAAGAGGAGGAGGGGAAGGAAAGAAGGAGGTGGAGAAATCCTGGGTTCAAACCATCGCCACAATACCACTACATGCTCTCATCATTACCCCTCCCTAGTCTTCTTTGCCCACCTTGCCAGAGGTAAACCTTGACTCATGGGAGAGTAGAACATGAAAGCATCATTAAAAAAAATTCCAATATGCACTTATCGATACAAAACTGATTCTCAAGTGCTACACAACATAAAAATTCATAACACTGTGAACATACTACACATGCCTTTACTTTCTGCTTCAGGTTCATTTTTCTCCTTATCTTCTTCTTTCTTTGTCTCATCACTCTCCTTTTTAGCATCATTCTCTTCTTTTCTGTTAACAGCATCTTTATCAACCAACTCCTTCAATTCAGCAAGTTCCTGTTTTGCCATCCTAAGCCTAAATTGAGGTGAAAGAGAAGAATACATTACATTTTTCATATGTCAAATTAGAAAGTAAAAGATCATGACAATCTGGTGTCAAAAGATCAAGTAATTTTGGACAATTTCTTTTTGATGTATGAAATTCTTTAATAATACTGAAGAAAATTCATTAATAATACTGAAGAAAGATGACAAGAACAGATGTACAAAATGAACAAAACATTCTACAAATACAAAGTCGCAAGATCATATGCTTAAACGGTATATTGGCTTACCTTCTGATATCTAATAAAGTCAGAGCACCACCTAAATCTTTGCAATATGTTTTGAGATTACAGAATGTCAAGGAACAGAAGCAGAACAGACTTTAAACTTACCCTTTTATATCTCCATGCTCTCTCAAAAACTCAACTCTCTTATATGCAAACCAGTATTTGTCATGTATTGAGAGTTCTTTTGAGGCAAGAGCCAGTAGCACAGATGCTAATACTCCTTGGCAATCCAGCGGCTGCCGCTGGTAACATATGTCAAATACATGATGGTAAAGGTGTACATTTCCTCGGTCTTTTTTCAGTGCTCTACGAAGGACTGCTAATGCCCTGTCTGCTTCCATTAATATCTAGAAGAAAAAATATTGGTCTTTGCTCTCTAAATTGGTTAAACTAAGGGTACTTTTGAGTAATACTACAGCATAACACCTCTCCTTATTCTAGCACTGCAGGTTAAACCTCTTTAATGCGGCAACACTGGGACCTGTCCATTACCAGACCAAAGAAAATCCAAGAAGACAAAAACTAACCCCTAAGGGAACCCCCAATGTAAATATATACCTGACTCCTAGTCTTGCAAGCTCACTCCACATACATATTGCCATGTTATCAAAGGCAGAACATAGCTTAAAACAGGAAATAATACAACCATCAATGCCTCCAAACAAGGTTATCATTGTTGCATCAGATTACATCAGAAGTACCCCCAGATGGAGACTCTGCAATGTCTTGGGCAAGAGTTTTTGTGGCATACAACATCAACATTGGACAGATTCATCAGTATTATACACTTGATCTGGCACAAATTTTCCACTGCCATTAACTGTGCAAATTCATCCATAAACTTTGTCGCAGCTTTGTGACAAGTAGTTAATAAAGAATGACCATACATTGGAAGTTGGCTTTGGTCGACTCTTCTTACTATTGTTGTTTTATTACTATCGTCAAGGCAGCCAGCCTGCACTGCATCAGTCCCAGCCAGGCAGCCAGCTCGCACACTCTCTCTCATCCTGACATATTACTGTTGGTTGTTTAATATAGAATTGGAGTTTTTATTGATTCTTTTAATACGATCTTACATTACAAGCTTCCATTTCAGCACTATGCTTTTCACCACACACATTATGTACTGAAATTTCATGTCCCCACTTAAACTTGTGTAACCATACTTGTAAATATTCACAGTCATAGTCTAGCTTTAGTTCTCAATTGAAAACTTTGGCCTGCTTGATAAGCATCTCTCCAGAAATGCTTACACCTTCATTACATGGGAGCTTAAACCACTCTGTAAGTACACTATCTAAGTCTGTACTCCAGGCACCTTTCAAAGTTTTTTGAAACTAAACTTTTCTAGCTTTCATTTTCAGCAAAACACTGAATATAAGAAATTAACAGGACTCTTAATTAGCTTGGTTGCAGTGTAAACAGACTTTGGTGCCTTAGCACTACTATCGGAGCCGCCCTGGTGGCAGATCCACAAACTAACGGTAGCAGTTTCAAAACACGCCGGACCATGGGAGTGGATGGACCACAGAGTGTCGGATTAGAGAGGTACAACCTGTACTGGCAAGTTGAATAACATGAAATGACTTTCAACCATTTCGTCTATTTCTGGAAACATAAGTTTTGCTCTTTATTAATCAAAAAAAGTTGTTTTTACATTACAAAAACAGAAAAGCAGCTATATAGTTAAATATCAAGCAACAATGTTAAGTAACATCTACTTTATAAAGAGGGATCCATAAAAAATGACACCTAAAGATTAGCTTTTATTTCTGTAGAGTCTTGAAGTCTAAAAAGAGAGAGGAGCACATGCTTCTTGGCAATAAACCAGCACAAATCCATCCCTGACCAGATATCCATGTGTCTTTCTCAGCACTTTTCTAGAAAAAAAAAGTGATGAGGACAGTCCTTGGGTTACACTATCTAAGCCTGAGAATACAGCTGGAAAACAAGCTTAATAAAGTGCTAACAAGTACACAAGGATGGAGATTACTCATGTCTGTCAGTGCATGAGAATCTCTTGTGACATCAATTAAACAGTACACAAGAATCTGTCTTTCAAATGTTACTGATACGGGTAATCACGACATAAGTAATATACTCCTCCAAGCAGACTCCAATTGGCAACTAAACAAATGAATTTCCAATCTACATGTCTACTATTCACTTTTTTCCTGTATAAATGGGGTGCATCAAGTTCATATGAGCATGCACATTTTATAGGAACATATTTTATAGAATTAGATTCATTAACCCAAACCTGCAAGCTTGAAGGCCACAAATTCTTCTATATTCTGGAATATCAATGGCAGAGACAGCCCTGTAATGTCAGCCAAAAAATTTTCTCAACTTGCAAAGCTATTCAACAAATATCAAAACAAAGACAAAAAGCAATCCTTAGGATACAAACCAAGATGCATAACTACTTTTTAAAGGTGTAAGTGTAGAGAATTGACTAATACCCTGACTATCTGTATTTGAGACTTACACTAAATATAAGCAGCAATGCTGTAAGCAGACTGACTGAATACAAAAAAAAAAAATGGTTATGATATCTTAAATGGTTACGATATCTTGATGTTTTTCAGACTGCTTGTCAAGCACTTCTGCTTAGGCTAAAGAATGAGTCTAACAAGATTTTCTCTTAAATCTGGCATCAAAATCTGAGGTATAAATGGAATATCTTTTGGTGCTTTATTAATGTAAAGCCAATGTAGACAATGAAAGACGTGAATATCATTCAAAGATATCACATTTTGGAACATAATAAATCCTATTTGGAGACAAGATGCACTGTACCATCTCACCTTAAAGAGAAATCGAGCATATCTAATGGCAAGCCATGAGCGATGGCGAGGTTGTGTAAGTGCACGAGACGCCTCTGCATACAACTCCTCAACTCGTTCATTACACCCAGCTCGACGTTCCAGTTCTATCAGCTGCATCCTGAGTCACATAAAGAGTAACTATCTACAAGTATTCTGCATTAAAACATATCTTCATTAAGCTGACAATGTATTACAAAATATCTCTCACTAGCAATATAATCATGTATTGAGTTACATAACAGCTTCCTCTGTACCATCTTATTTCAACTGTTACTGAATTGCAGAATACATTTTGAAATAGAGGTTAAAATCAGACAAAAATATTGTTGCATCAACCCTCATCATTACTAACAATATAACATTTCTGGATTTTCCATATCAATATCAATAATTAACTCACCAAATACCAAAAAGTACTCTGCTGATATATAGGACAGGGGAAAGATATGAGGATAAAAGACCAAGAAAAGAGATAGAATCTGTGCTTTTTTACTAGAAGGCCAGGAAGCATTATCACAATATGAGGAAGAAGGTAGAAAACAGAGTACAGTACAGGAGTTTATAAATCCTTGAAACTAACCTACCAACAGGCAGAATACATAAGAAGATCCAGTACAATATTTCTATTCACTATAATGACAGGTTTACCCATAAGAATCAAGGTTTATATCTGCAATTCTTTTGGAAAAAAAGTAATTACCTGGCCTTGAGCAATGTTGGATATTTGGCAATGACTGTATTAAGCAACTCTCTTGACGTATCCAAGTTACCTGAAAATAATTTTTCTATATACTACATGTAAATCACCAAAAATATAATATATCCAGATTAAGGAAATGTATAAAAAAAAAGTTTTTCAATAAATATTATAATGATTAATCATACACCCAAAAATGTTACCAAAAACTTCTAAAAGCTTTGCAACACAAATGGGTGGGAAATCATCCTAGCCAACTTGACACTTCATTTTCTGAATAACAATATGTAATACCAAACTTTCAAAAAATGCAGAAAAATTATAAAATCAGGTACTTATTTCACTCATGATCATATTCTGAGAACACAGAAAAATATTTGGTTTATGCATCTCAAACATCCTCCTAATCTATAGACTAATTCTATGATGATATATCGTAATCATTTCACTACTATACACAACCAGAGGATGACTGGGTCAATTTTTTTCAAATGTGCAAAATATGAATAAATCTAGTTCTACAGAAACACTTCTAATGGAAGTACCTGTATGATGGTGTGCCCATCTATGAATTTAACAGAACCAATGTGTGTTCCACAACAGCTTCCAGTGTACCTTCATAAACATAGCATTTTTTTTCTGTTAATTCTGAGTTTTTATATAAGAGCAGGGCATGCTTACACAGTTCACCACTCCTTGCAAATATTTGTTATATTTTATGTAATTTGTGTGATGTAATGTAATATAATACTTTCAAAGAAGCAGAAGAATGCCCAGGAGAGGATTATTATACAAATTATGTAAATGGTGTTGCCACCCAACACCTCACCTCCACTGCCATTCTGTATTACCAGCTTGCTCTAACTGATTGCCAATCAATATTACACTGGTCAATAAAAATCTTTATTTCTTTTGTTTTTTTTGTCCCACAAACTAAAATAGGTGGATGTTATATGGTGCATTTTATGCTGAATTCAAATGTTTTTAAATTTTTCTATTAGGCATGGTTTTTATGTGACAGAGCAATTAAATATTACAATAAGTCTATACTGCTCATTCATAAATGAGGCTGGTATTACACTTAAAAAACTTACCTCTAAAATGTAAAAGTATACAATTTTGGCAATATTTGGCCTCAGGAACATCCATCCTTAGTGTCCAGCAGTGATCTGCAAAAAGAGGGGATCCACTTTCCTCGGAACTGCTTTTCCATGTCCAAAATGTCCTGGTGAAATTTTTTGCCATGCTCATCAATGACTGCCCTAAGATTTTCTGGGAAAAAGTCGGAGTCCAAAAAGTGAATTTCTAGACTCATATTGCACCCAAGGGCTTTATATGAAGTCAACAGATCTTTTACATCACAGTTTTTAGATCTGTGATTCCCAGACACTTTGCAAATTCTCTTAAATGACAGCCATGCAGTTTTTTCAACTTAATTTAGCTCTTCATTGAACTTTTTATTTCGAAGCAGTTCCCAGATCAGTGGTTCTACAAAAGTACCCTCCTTGATTTTTGCATCACTGATTCTGGGGAATTCATTCCTCAAATATGTGAATTCATGGCCAATTTTATCCATACCTTTTACAAAATTTTTTATCAACCCAAGCTTAATCTGCAAAGGAGGCAGATAAATTTTCTCAGGATCAACAACAGGAGGCATAATGGCATTCTTCTTCAATGGCAATGGAAAAAGAATGGTAATGGAGTCATCAGTGATGTTCATTTTGGCCACACTTTCTTTACATGATTTTTCTTGTCCCAGCTGTCCCTCACAGAGGAAACAACAGAACTTCGTGTTATCAAGTTGTATTTCGAAGGAAAGTGCCACAACCTTTAAGTCACCACATACATTCCTCTTAAAGTCCCCATACTTAGTTTTTTCCAAAAGAAGCTTCATGTTATCATGCAATTCCTTCATGCTATCTGCATGAGCCAGAGGACTGGAGAGGAACATATTTCTGTTGTAAAGTAGAACTGCTTTTAAGCTTACTTTTGATGAGTCAATAAACAAGCGTCACTCACCTGTTTTATATTCATGGCCAAGTGCCTTCATAACAGAATGAATATCATGGCAAAACACCAGACAATCTTCAAAGAAGAAAATTTATTTGAAAACAACATGACAATCATGATAAAAAACTTTAATTTCATTCTGTAAAAAATTACAGCCTTTTAACCTGTAACCCAAAAGTTTGGCTCACTTCTTAGACAAATCTAAATCGTGAACAAGATCCTTAAGATCTCCATGACTCAGCAAATGTGGTTCACTAGCAGAACAGTTTCAAATGTTGGAACCATATTGTCCTCTACTTGGTCTACTTTCTCATCACCAGACTCATCATCACTCAGTGTCATGTTTCTTGGAGGCTCTAGCATAGGTAATTCCCGACTGTGGCCTCATGGCAGATGGTAAATTAGAATATTTTTAAAAATAATGGTATGCTTAGATTCTGATGTTATACCATACATATTTGTCAGACAGAAGTAGCAATCCAAAGCATGATCTCTAAGGTCTCTCCAAACCATAAAAATGGCAAAAGGCATAAAGTGTGAACCTTTTGCCCATGCTGAGAGAAGCCTGACACAGGACACAACAAATATGGGGGACCCAACTTTTATCCTGGTCATCCATTTCACAGGCAAAGTAATGCTCACAGCATTTTTAATGAGGGTAGTGAAAGAACATTTTTGCAATATGAATGCCAATTCACTGTAGATGTAGCAGAAACAGTTCGGACTATATACACAGTTTCTCAGCATTATAATGGTGGCTCGGGTATCAGCACAACACTTGAATACACAAAAGCACAATATGTCAACAGAGTGGAAGAGACTGTTTACACATTGAGTTCTAGCCTGCAACTGACAGAGAATGGCTACTCAGGAATGGGCACTGTTTGAATGTTCCAACATTTCCAGTCATATTTCTGCAGACCCTTGGTGACTCATTCATCTAAGCTTGTACTTTCAAAAAGAAGCTATTGTACTTCACAAACAATGAAAATAGCTGCATTTGTTAAACTTTTTGTTTCACATGCTCCGTAGAGCACTGGCACATACATACTGTACATAAAGATGTGCAAGTATGCTGGAACAAAAAACTATGGGTGTTCGAGAAATTCTGAAAACATATTTGGATTTAGCATGATAAAATACATCAGAAACATATCATTTTCATTGGGCAAAATCTCTCTGACCAGTGTTATTTATGAAAATTAAGTATAGTTGACATTTACAAACCATACTATATCTTTTTTTTCCATATATGCTGAACATTGCTTGCTTGGTTCCTTGCTCTGTTCCTTCTTTTGGAAAGTATTACAAGGGAGGAGAATTTCCAGCCACCTGCTGGAAACCCTTCCCTTCATGTATTTCAATTTTTAAAAGAGGAAACAGGAGTCAGGTGGGGAGTGCTCATCCTCCTTGAAGGCTCAGACTGGGGTGTCTAAATGTGTGTGGATGTAACCAAATTGAAAGAAAGGAGTGATAGGTAGTAAATCTGAGGAAAGAAACCTGGATGCTATGGCTTTGAATGAAACAAAGCTCAAGGATAAAGTGGAAGAATGGTTTGGAAACGTCTAGGGAGTAAAATCAGGGGTTGGTGAGAGAACAAAAGCCAAGAAGGAGTAGGACTACTCTTGAAGCTGTTGTGGGAGTGTGATAAAGCATAAGGAAGTAAATTCTAGATTGATGTGGGTAAAACTGAAAGTGGATGGAGTAGCTGAGTGAGTGTGTCAGCAGTTTTGGTGTATGAGACGTTATTAGTGATGGGTGACTTAAATGTGAAGATGAGTAATGTGGCAGTTGAGGGTATAATTGGTGTACACGGGTTACTCAGTGCTGTGAATGAAAATAGTGAAGAGTTTAAGGATTTGTGTGCTGAAAAAGACTAGTGATTGGAAATATCTGCTTTAAAAAAAGAGATGTTCAAAAGTACATGTACATGAGTAGGAGAGACGGTTAAAGGGCATTATCAGATTAGTGTTAACTGAGAGGCATGTAAAAGATGGGTTTTTGGATGTTAATGTGCTGAGAGAGGCATCTGGTGAGATGTTTGATCACTATCTTGCGGAGGGGAAGGTGAAGATTTGTAGAGGTTTTTAAAAAAGAATAGAGAACATTGGCAAGAAGAGTGATGAAAATTATTTAGCTTGCAAAGGAGACTTGTTTGAGGAAGTACGAGGAGAGATTGAGCGGAGAATGGCAAAAGGTGAGAGCCTATGACGTGAGGGTAGTGTATTTAGGGAAGCAGTGGTCGCACGTGCGAGACATGCATCTGGTATAAGAAAGGTGGGAGGTGGACAAATTAGAAAGGGTAATGAGTGGTGGGATGAAGAAATAAATTTGTTAGTGAAACAGAAAAGAGAGGAGTTTGGATGATACTTGCAAGAAAGAAGTATACGAATGACTAGGAGATGTATAAGAGAAAGCAGTAGCAGGTGAAGATACAGGTGCAAGGGTTGAAAAAGAAGGCAAATGAAAGATGAGGTGAGAGAGTATCATTAAACTTTTGGGAGAATTAAAAGGTGTTTTGGAAGGAGATAAATAATGTGCATAAGACAAGAGAATAAATGGAAACATCGGTGAAGAAGGCAAAGGAAAAAGCGATAACAGGTAGTGATGAAGTGAGGAGCAAGTATTTTGAAGGTTTGTTAAATATATTTGATAAGAGTGGCAGATGCAGGGTTTTTGGTCTGCATGGTGTGCAAAGTGAGAGTCAGGGAGAGTGGTTTCATGAAGAAAGAGGAGGTAGTGAAAGCCTGGTGGAAGATGAAATCCAGCAAGGCATCAGGTTTAGATGGTGTTTCAGTTCAGTTTATTAAAGAAAGGGGATGACTGTGTTGTTGACTGGTTGGTAAGGGTATTCAATGTATGTATGGATCATGGTGAAGTGCCTGAGGACTGGTAAAATGCATGTATAGTGCCACTGTACAAAGGTAAAGGGCATAAAGGTAAGTGTTCAAACTAGACCATAAGTTTGTAAAGTATTCCTGGAAAACTGTATGGGAGGGTACTGACTGAGAGGGTGAAGGCACGCACAAAGCATCAGTGTGGTTTTAGAAGTGGCAGAGGATGTGTGGATGAGGTGTTTACTTTGAAGAATATATGAGAAATACTTAGTATTTATGGATCTGGAGAAGGCATATGATGGGGTTGATAAAGATGCTTTGTGGAAGGTCTTAAGAGTATTCAATGTGAGAGATATGTTGCTAGAAGCAGTGACAAGTTTTCATCAATGGTCTGAGGCATGTGTACAAGTAGGAAGAAAGGAGAGTAACTGGTTCAGAGAAGGTCAGTCTGTGGCAGGGGTGTGTGATATTCCAATGGTTGTTTAATTTGTTTATGGATGGGATGTTTAGAGAGGTAAATGCAAGAGTTTTGGAGACAGACGAGTATGCAGTCCCAGAACCTTCGCCCATTCCCCGACCCTGTGACTCACTTCTGCTTACATGGTTCCAGCCACTGCCAAATCCACTCCCAGATATCTAAAACACTTCACTTCCTCCAGTTTTTCTCCATTCAAACTTACCTCCCAG